>JANIJH010000223.1:67339513-67360481 GCA_024520975.1 Erythroxylum areolatum | reverse complement strand
CCTTCACCAAAAGACTTACTTGAGCGTCGGAGGGGCTAATCGGGAAACAACCCCCAACGTGCCTTCTTTGTTTTGCAAGAATCTTCAAGCTCGGAACAGATCAACCTCATGGATCCAAACAGTAATGTTCAGTCTCGCCAGAATCCGGCAGAACCAGATAAGATAAGAAGTTTAAGGCTTAATAGGTTTCACCGATATTAATTGTCAAAATCAAATAATTTGAAATATAATTAAAAAAAATTATTCTTATCTATTGAAAAATTTAAAATTTTATTGAAAAAAGTATTAAATAAAAATTTATTTCTTTATTTTAATTTATAAAAACTTATTAATTAATACAAATAAATAAATAAATCAGTTTTTTATAAGAAGAATCATTAAAATAAATTAAACAGAAAAGTTAAAAACTAAACCAAAAAATGAGACGATTTAAAATTTTTAGGGTTGAATTGGTCGAAAAAGTTAAATGTTTTAACCATTGTTTCTTACAAGTTATCCCTTTTTTTTCCTATGCGATGCTAATTACTCAACTCTCCAAATTTAAAGACGTTCAATATTTTCCTTCTTATAAACGGTTCTTTTCTCCTTCTTAGACATGATTCTTTTTTCCTTTCTATAAAGCTGTATACCAACTCTTCTAAATTAAAAAACGTCATAGTCAACTTCTTTCCGAGTCTAGATCTCTTGTCTAATTTTATAGTGTCTTATTGTATCCTATGAATCTCAGCTATTCATTTATATGGATTTCGCGTGGGTCTCATATATATGAACGCGGGTTCCACATAAATGAATAACTGAGATTCATAGTACAGAATAAGACACCATCAAATTAGACAGAGAATCTTGTCGCTTTTTTCCACACACGATATCGTATACATCTTTCGTTTTTTCTCATTTACCTCAACTTCTTATTACTAGTTGTAGCATTGCCTCTTTACGTCCACAAGATTGACGTCAAATTATCGCTAATGCAAGTCGTATAAGAATTCTCTAATTTTATTTTCTGAAGCCCATTGCACTGAAACCTGCACCACTGACCTTTTTTTCTTCCTTTTTTTTTCTTTTCACCAACCTCATAAGACGATTGTCAATGGCTAATTTAACACTGACTGCATTATTATGATAGAGTTAAAATCACCTTTATGGCATTTGAAACATGTTTCTCACTGCAAAAAAAATAGGTTTTAGCGACAGAAATTATCAATGGTGAATAAAGATTTTTCGTCGGGAAACAAATTTGATGACAGAAAGAGTTGTCTGAAAAACAACCGTTGGTAAATTTTAGCAATAGATATTAGAAATTTTACGGAATTTTGTATATCTATCGGTAATTTTATTGATGAAATTTTGTATATCCGTTAGTAACTTTGGTGATGAGCTCACAGTATTCCATCACTGATGGTAAATTATAAGTCCGTTGGTAAATTTACCAACGGACATATAACATTTCGTCGCTAAATTTACAGATGGACAATATTATCCGTTACTAAATTTTTGCTCGTAAAATATTGTAATTCTGTTTGAAAATATAGCTATGATAAAATTTCTACTGTCATTTTTTACTTCCTACCTGAGTTTTCTGTTGATAATCACTGTAAGAAATGAATGCATTGCCGACGGAAATTTGGAAACGGTTAAGAAACCGAGCAAATTACCAATGGAAATTGTATATCGTCGGAAAACTAATCCGGAAAATTTTCATCTAGCGACGGAAGCAATATCCGTAGCTGAAATTGAAAGAAAGTGGTGTGCTACTGACGAAAATCCTATACCTGTCAGAAAAGGTGTTTGGAAAATTTTTAATTAGCAACGGATCAAGTACCGTCGGTAAAAAAGGCGGGAGAAATTGGCGCTAAGTTGGAGATTTGACATTACCGATGGAGTATTAGCGACGTAAAATTTTGTCGGTAAATTTTAAAGCAATACGTCGTTGTCTCTTTGCTTTTGAACATTATTAATTTAATTAAAACAACATCGTCGTTTTGTTCTGGTTTAAAGAAACACGCAGCCTTCTTCCCCCTCCTCCCTCCCGTGTCATCTCCTCTCCTCCGGTGACGATTCTCCCCGCTTTCTAGTCAGACGTCAGTGTTGTGGTTGGCATCAGAAGCTCGTCCTCTTCTCCCATTGCTGTTGCATTTTCGTGAGGTATATTGCAAACGGTTTAGTTTTCTGTTGAGTAATATTTTTTATTTATTTGATTTGTTTGGTATATTTGAGTAATTTGTGAATGGGCAAGAAGAATTAAGGTTGAAATGTTAGTATTAAATGGTTGTGTTTTGAAATTTTGTTGTGATGTTGCAAAGGTTGTTTGATGCATATTAGGTATTTGTTGAAATGCCTTTTCTTTGTTGTAATTGTTTTAGTTAGGAGATTAAGTTGGTTAATTCTTCCTAATAGGCGTCTTAATAGTTTGGATTGGTTTGGTCTATTTTCAAGTGCACCTAATAGTTCTTTAAAATTTGATAATGGTTTTGCATCATGTAAATGCAATTTCTGTGTTTTCTTTTATGTACATAAAGATTAACAAAGCTAAATATATATAAAAGAAGCTAAGGTAATAAGGTTATACAAATTATCCAGCTGGGTTAACTAGCTCTATTAGCTCCTTAATAAACTACTTACAAATTTTGTTAGTATGTACATAATATAATAATTAATTCCACAATAATTGAATATGATATTTTTATAATTATCAATAAAGTAAAGTATCAAGTGAGAGATGATATTAAAAATTAATAGTCAATACTTGCATATTATTATCTAAGTTTGCTCAATACTATTTTCATATACTTGAAATGAGACAATTTTCTATAAACTATGTTAATAGTTTTAAATATAATATATTTACAAATATATTTATCAATATTACAATCATTCCATAATTTTATTGAATAAGTGATAACAAGTTGTTGATTTAATTTAAAAAAAAATGAATTAGATGATTTTGTATAATTTCATTTATTTTCACAATAAAATTATTATATTATATAATTAATAAAATCTTCGATATTTAATGATAAATAATAAAATATCAATTTTATTAAAATAATAAAAATTAAAGAGACATATGAATAAGAATATTAATATACATCAAAATGAAAATGAAAAATTTTCATTAATGTTCATTGTACTCATCATGTTGTTCTTATCCACGACATAAGTATCGACCAATACATAAGGATGGTTAGAAATATGTTCTAAGATGATACATATAGATGGGAGCCTATTTTTAAAAAGTAGCGATATGTACATTCTTGAAAATACCAATGATACTCTTAGAAAATAAGGTCCAAAATATATAATTGTTCAAACTACAATTTGACAACATAATCGGATGCATATCAAATTTGACTTGAGTTCAAGTCTAAATGCAATTGTTTTCTCCTCTTTACATCCCTCTTAGTACATAAGCAAAGATGAAGTGATTCTATTCTCACCATTCCATTACAATTCTTTTATTTGAAAGTCAATTTTTGTCTAACAATTAGATGAAACAATTATAGATCTTTATGAGTTGCCTAGCCTTATTATATAGATATTTTGCATTTTACTATGTAAATGGCAATACCAATAAGGAATTAAAGTTTGTATACTTTGAAAAAGTATATAAAAATTAATAACATATATTTATTATCTTTTATAATACTCAATTAAACTTGATAACTCATTAAAGTGTGCTCTATACCCTCCAACCCTTCTACCTGTGCCTTAGCTCTTACATCTACCTTTTATTATACCTCTTTCTCTTCCATGTGATTATCCGTTCTTGATCTTTACTATTACCTTATCCAATGACTCCATATGCATGCGCTATATTAGTTGATATAGTTACGTTGTTTGTGATACTTAGACTAATTGTTTTTGTTTTGCTAATGTTAGTGATGAATGATCAATATTTCATCAAACTAATCACTATTAGATGATGAAAATAGTAAAATCTATGTTAGTTATAACAAATATTATTATCTATCTTACATGTGAGCAATTTTGATCTTTGGTTATACCTTTGTTGTCCATATTTAGTATAAGTCATTCTCTTTTCACATCTTTTTCATTCTCAATAACAATAGACACACCATCAATAGCAATAGGCACACCATTTTCATTCTCATTTAACAATACAATGTTCTTATTTGGGGCTTGTAGGAAGTGAATATGGAAAAGGTTCAACATGAAGCTAGAATGTTGATTTAAGTATGAATGAATTTATGGGAAAAGTGGTGGTACATGGAATTTTTGTGTGAGTTATGGTTTAAGGAAGGTATGTTTTAAATGAAATTATGATTAGTCAAATCTTTAGTTTGAGGATGCACACATCTTCACTCATGCTTTTCATTTTAAATTCATATGACAACCATTTTATAATTTCCTTAACAAACTAAAAATCATTATATTTAATGCTTATTTTGTGGTCTTCATCAATCATATGGAAATTCAATATATGCTTTATAATATTAGAAAATATTATGTTTGAGATATGCTTTATAATATGTTCTTATATAAATGAATAAAATTGAATAAATTTGATTTTTGAATTGGATGTAAATGCATGTGGACTCAATTGAGAATAGACATATAGTTTGGAAACCAAAATTGAGTTGTGGTTACTAGTGGATATAGAAGTGTAATTTTATTGTAGGAATGACCCTTTTTTCAAAAGGAGGATGTCCATTTTATAGGGAAAATTATGTCGAATTTTCAATAGGCTCCTTATATAGCTCATGAACTTCATTGATTATAATATTTCATGGCAATTGTTTTAATATATCCCACTTTGTAAAATGTAAGCGGTTATGGGAATTGGTTGTAGGATCTCAATTGTTGGCAGTAGTTATATTTTCAAGGAGAATGAAGAAAAGCTTTAGCAGGTATTAAAATGACATTCATATCCTTATAACTATGGATTTCAACAATGATTTTTCACACATGGCAAATGACACTTGTATCAGTTTCTATATTTCTCATTCTAGGTCTGTCAACATCATCTTCCTTCACGTACTTCAAGAAGATCCTTCTATTGTTTGGTTGAGGTTAGTGATTTTGTTTATTACTACATTTTCTTGTACTTATCTTTATTTGGGTATTTCTTTACTTTTCATGCATAAATTTTTACACTTATCTTTTTAAAATTGTATATGTTAAAACAATTTATTAAAATAAGTATTCATATTTTTATGAATACTCATGAAATTTGAGACTAGTACATATTTTGAGACTAGTACATATTTAATATAGGAGTTTTTACATTAATTATCTTCTAACATATATGATTACAAACATATATGTTTGACGTTAAGTTTACAAATTTTGTAGATCTCAACCCACAAACCTTAACCCATAACTTATGATCCATAGCAACTGTGAGGCTTATCGGTGAAAAATACGAGAAGTCTAGGGGTCACAACGAGAACTTGTGATCTTGATTCACATGTCTTATCTTAGATGTTTTGAAATTTTTTGCTAACATGAATGATACTAACTATGGATTTACTGTTTCAAATTAACAATTGTCCAGCAATGAGTTTTCAGCAAGGTTTTAAAAATCGGACCAGATCGTCCGGTCTGACCGCAAAAAGTTTGAACCGATCAGTGGTCCGGTTCGGTTTAATCTAATAACCTCTCTGCATAAAAATCGACCGGTTCAACCTTTTTTGGTAGGACCTAACGGTCCGGTTTGGTTCGGTTCAATCTGACTTTTTAAACCTTGCAAAATCCCTTTCTTTTCCTTCATCAAAACTTTCACATTTATAGAATTGTTGCGAAGAACATGTTCACTTAATTAATAAGCCAAATTCATCAAAATTATTGGTTTATAATATTTATTTCTTTTTGGATGCTTTGTTTTCTTAAATAAGGGAGGAAGAAGAGAACTATACTATGATCATACTGAAAACCAAATGACGACATCACTTGTTACAATATAAGTGCCTATAAGCATAATATAATTTTCTTACATTAATATCTTAATTTTGCTAGAAACATTATATAAATTGTATTGTCACCTACGAAATGCTCCAGTCACATACTTCTTTTCAACATCCCCTATTTTATTTGAGTTAAAAATTATTATCTCTCTTACTTTCGGTTACACGCAACACCTCCACCAATACTTATTTTGAAGTACATTGATGAAACTTACAAACATTAAACTCCGAATTATTATTTGAATTATAGTTTCACAAAATATTCGTTGCTCATAAATAAATATGAAAGAAATATACATACCTGCTTAGTTATACATGTATTAATGTCAAACTTTAGATCTTGGTCAATATTTCTTCTATAGGAAAAAGGTGCAAATTTAACTAATATTTCATAAAATTACAAGTTAATTTCTAATATTTTGAGGCATTTAAATGAATTCTAACATTTGCAAACTGTTCAAATTTGACCGCAAAAATTTTAATAGAGTAAAGCCTTGTCAAGACGATTTATGAAGAAAATACATTTGTCAGAACAAATGAATTAAGAATATCTACTGATGGTCAGTTTATATCTTATTTTGATCATATTTAAGTTAAAATTATAGTGTATTACAAGTTTACAATTGAGAATAATTTCATACATTACTAATTTGTAATTTATTTTAATGCAATAGAAGAAGTTAATACAAATACTTTAGATGAAAGCGTAGTTTACGAATCTTTAAATAGTGTTGAAGAATTTGGAGCTTTTGACGATGATGAGACACAACCTTCTTCAGAAATATAATTTTAATTTTTATTGTTATTTTAATATTTATATTAGATTCATATTTATTTATTTATAATAGACATTGGTGTATTTTTATTTCAATAAAATATTTTATTTTTACTTATTTTTATAAGTTTTACTTCTTATTTATTATATACCGATTTTATAGCGGTTCACTGCCAGTTGAACTTCTAAACCTTAAACCTTTCCTTCGACCAGTTCGATGTCCGGTCCGGTTTTTAAAACATTGGCTGAAACTTGAGAAAATAAGGCTCTAGAAACTTATGAAGAAGCCATGGGAAGCAAAGATGCAAAACAATGGAAAGAAGCTTGTGAGAAGGAATATTCTTCATTGATAAAGAATATGGCTTGGACTTAGTCCCTAGATCTCCAAAAGCCAATTTAATTGAGAACAAATGGCTGTTCAAATTAAAAGAAGGAATAACAGAAGTAGAACCGAGGATTTACAAAGCTAGGCTTGTAGCTAAGGGATTTAGCCAGAAGGAAGGAATAGATTACAAGAAGATATTCTCTTCAGTAGCCAAATTCAAGACAATCAAGCTTATGCTAGTTCTAGCAACACTATATAACTGAGAAATCCATCAAATGGATGTCAAGATAGCTTTCCTATATGAAAAGCTAGAGGAGACAATCTACATGGAACAACCAGTCGGATTTGAGGATAAAAACAAGCTAGACTATGTTTGCTTATTGCAAAAATCCCTATATGGGCTCAAACAAGCACCTAGACAATGGAACAAGAAGTTCCACAAGGTTGCTGCTAGTATGAACTTCATTAGAAGTTCATATGATTACTGCCTATACTTTAAAGATCTAGGAATGACTAAAGTAATTTTTATGTTGGTCTATGTAGATGACCTAATCATTACAGGGAAGGACTTGAATAGAATTCAAGAGGTAAAGTCTGATCTATGCCTTCAATTTGAAATGAAAGACCTAGGAGAAGCTCAGAAGCTTCTACGAATGCAAATAATCAAACATAGGAGGGAAGGAAAGCTTTGGCTTGTTCAAAGGAATTACATAAGAAAGATCCTAGCTCAATTCAGTATGGAACAAGCTAAGCCTACTTCAGCACCCTTAGGATCACATTTACAGATGGTTTCTGACAAGTGTCCTAAGACTGAGGATGAACAGAGGGCTATGGCTCACTATCCCTATGATGTAAGTGTTGGAAGTCTAATGTACCTTATGCTATGCACAGGGCCTGATCTAGCCTATACCATTAGTATCCTAAATAAATTCATGGCCAATCCCGGTTTATAATACTAGCAAGAGCTCAAGAATGTTCTCATATACATATCTGGAATAATGAACTACGGATTATGCTTCTAAAAAACATAACTAATCAAATGCAATTACTCGTCTCTATATGGTTATGTGGATTCAGATTATGCAGCAGATAAGGACACAAGGAAGTCAATCTTAGCGTATGTTTTTACACTATTAGCAAACACAGTAAGTTGAAAATCACAACAATAATCAGTAGTGAGTTTATCAACTACAGAAGCAGAGTATTATGCTATCACAGAAGGAGTAAAAGAATTAACATGGCTATCAGGAATACTAAAGGAAATCAACACAAACATCACAACATCAGTATTATATACGGATAGTTAGAGTGCATGGTACCTTAGTCGAGATCCAGTCCTCCATGAATGATCCAAGCACATAGATGTGCAATTGCATTTTGTCAGAGAGCAAATCGCCAAGGGAACCTTCAATCTGGAGAAAAATCAAAGGTGAGCAAAACCCTTCGAACTTCAGAACAAAAATACTAACACAAAAGAAATTTAATTTTTGCAGGGACTACTTACAAGTTACAGAAGCCCCTTGATTTTGAAGGCAGATCCATCAGATCTCACTGATGTGGCGAAGATTAGGGTTTCGGATTTTTTCAAATCACTCTAGGGTTTTTCATCTGAGCAAAGATTGATGGAGTAGGAGGGAAAGTGTGATGGATATCACTAATACTCCACCAAACTTCACTCCGATTCAACAAAATACAAGTGAAATTAAAGACAGAAAGTGGATGTATGTGTTGGTGTCTGAAGATCTTCGAAGAAGAGAAGGGGAGAAAAATTCTCAATGGTTCTATCAGCTGAGACAAGGACTAAAGCCTAAGTGATTAATATGTGAGAAAAAAAGACAAAAATCATGTCTAAAGCTTCAACTCAAAACACAGTCGTTCACTATACAAGTCAAAAGCATAAGACTCAAAACACAGTCGTGTGACTTACAACTGAAGCAAATACAAAACGCACAACATAGGACTTTTTATTAAAGGCTCACGTGGAAGGCACATGGAGTTTGTCTGATACATGCAAATATGTCCGAAAGCCATCTTCTTCTCCATCAGCTATAAAAACAACATAGTTCAAGAATCAAAGAGATAACAAAATATAGAAACTTCAATTTTCTATTTTCATTGTATTCAATCTTTGAGAGTTTAAGAACAAAGTGAGAAAAAGATCAGAGAGTGCTAGGGTACTAACTTGTGGATACTAGGAGAGCTTTGGAGGCTCTTGCAAGTGTTGCTAAACACTCAATCTTTGTACTGTTTTCTCATCTTCTTCATCATATTAGTGAAAAATCACACCAATGGGAACCTTGGACGTACATAGTTTTTAACAATTGAACCAATAAAAGATTGGTGTTCTTTACTTTTCTACATTTACATACCTGCAAAATTGATAAGGCTTTATCAAGTTCTTTTGTTTAAAAGATAGCAGTAAAGCAGTAATATCTCAACATGATCAATATTATAAATTCTAGCATTTAAAAAAATAAATAAATTCTAGCAGAGTATGTTGTTTGTCCCCCTTTCTCAAACATGTAACAGCACTGTTTTATATATTTGAGGACAATAGTAAGTGGAAAGATGAGGTTGGAGTTTTTTTTTTTAATGCATGTGCCTGTACCTATATATACTTGTAGATCAAATGAAAAGATGGTGAAAAAATTAGAAATTATCAGATTGGTTCTTGTTTAAACTATGAAACATGCGGTTGACAAGACTCTCCAACGGTGTAAGTGTATGTTAGAATAATATATGATTCATTCTTGACCCTCAGCATAAGCTTTTTGGTTGAATGGTTTCTCGACAAACTGCAAATTAAGATGCCGTTTTTTGATGGTGTTGAGTAAAATTTTCAGTTTATGCATGGCTCTTTAAAAGCAATTTCCTGTGATCAATTTATAAAAGCTAGACTTAGATAGCATGCAGAATTTAAAAGATAACGTTCTATACTTTTAAAGCCGGCCTGAATCGTTTGAGTCTGGTGGAGGACTTTTCCCAAGTTAAAAATCACAAGATGCTGGTGTTGGTGCTCTTGTACATATGATGAAGAAAGCCCCACCTCTACGCCAAGACTTCTCCACTTAAATTGATTTGCCACAAGCGTCAGGGTCCAAAATGTGGGGTAGGCACATTGAAGACCAGAATCAGATCTCTGCAACGGCAACGCCAGTAGTTCAGCCATCTTCAAGTGTTGTATCTTCAGTCGCTTCAGAGACTAACAGCCTATGCACTGGAAGAGCATCGGGATACAAAGAGATGGTGAAAGACTTGCTGCTCAGTCAAGTTGGTAGGTCCACTGCATAAACCAACAAATGCATGAATACTAGAAACTACCGGCATGTGTTATCGGAAGGATCATCTCCATATTTGCATATATGTACAGCAAGCATTATGGTTCTTTAAGAGGTGCTATGTATATAGCTGGATAATATGATATGATCGCCAAGGCTTAATATTTGATTGAAGGTTTATTACTGGTTGGCCTTTAACCCTTCCTTTATTTTCTGTAGATAAACAGTTTATAGTTGTATACATGACAGAAAATGTACGGCCTTTTCTGCTTGACAATGCATACATTTTCTTTCATCTGCCCTTTCCATTTTCTTGTTTATTTCCTGGTCGGTTAAACTATGTTCAAGTTGGTCCTCTGAATCTTTGCAGCAAAATTAAGGTATATCATTGCATTCATTTGAACTGTGGTTAGACTTTGGGATCACCATATGACATTAAATGGACTTGTTGAGCGATGGAAGCTAATCATATATTCTACAAAATATTGTTGCTGGGCTTGGCAAAAGGTATGGATTCGGTCCAATTTAATGAGTAAAAGTCGATTTGACTAGGCTCGGACTCAAGTATAGTAAAGCCTATTTTAATGCCATTACCTTCACTACTTTACATAATGGTGGTTTATGTAATGCTGGAAGGTCCGATGAGGCTCGTTTTGTTCAGGAATGAAATGGATGCAAGTATGGTAAGCCTGAATCAGCTCTTATTTATATATATGGAAGAAAATTAAAGGAACCAAAAGTCGGACTCTTAATTAATTATATCTTCGTGATTTTAATTATTTTCATTAAGAGAAGTAAAAGAGTTTGTAGAATATATATTTCAACCAAAAAACATTGGATAAATTTATAAGTATTCTCATAAATTAGATAGTAATATTATCAAAAATATTTAAAAATATTTTTCGTTAATGAGCTCAGTGACATTAATAATTTATTTTTACTTGATTACTTTAATTTTAATATCATTTTTTTATATCACGGACATATCAAGCTATAATTAAACGAGGAGGCCAAAGTTTTTTTCACCATTCAAACTATAATATAGATCGTTGGGTTAAGAACGTCAAAGATGCGGTAGAGAGTAGAGCAAATTTTCTATTTTCTTCTCTAATGTTTCGAAGTCTTTCTTTTTCTATTAATACAAAACAAATTATATTTTGTCCTCTAATTTTTCGAATTCTTTCTTTTCTATTTTTCTTTTCCTGTTAGTACAAATATGTATGCACATTTCCCTTCGTAAGTTATTATCGAACTGATCAACACATTAAAATGCCAAATATTGAGTACCCAATTTCTAAGCTCCCGGATATTTAAACCCAAAACACTTTCGCTCTGCTGCCTACCGCCTCAACTCTAGTTTTTGCCTACGGGGAGTTGGCCTCTGGACTTGAAGTAAATAAATTTTTGGTCTTTCTTCCATTATGGTTATGCTAATCCTTATTTATTTTCCTCATATACAGAATTGCGTCTGAGGCTAACTCCCCTCTATTCAGCTTACAGCACTAGAGAAAATGCATTACAGCCACATGATAAGATTTGATAATGTTGACGGCCGGGGCTAGGTAAAGTATCGTTACGAAGATAACCATTTTGACTGAGAGCATTACTAAGTTTGGTAAGATTGCGACTTAGTTTTGAAACAAAAAATTGGTTAAGCAGTCTTTGTTCCTGGCATAAACAGTAGTTTATTTGTTAAAATCAGGTTCTCTTTTGTAGGACGTTGCAACTTGAAATTGACAATTTAAAACAGCTAGAAATTACGGAGCTTGAGAAACAAAAATCAGCAAGAGATTACTACTCTGAGACTGATACAGACGATAGAGATCATTTATCAGAAAGTAAATCTAAATCAATGAGCAAGCTATGTTCTACAAGATCACAGACTTTAGAAGGTGTTGAATTCATTAATGATGATCTGCCCCTAGTTTTACTCCTTTAGTCCTGTAAACGCTCATCAAACTTCAAGGCAGCTTGTGTTGAAGACTGCAAAGTTCATAAAAATTTAACTGAAGATTCTAAAAAAAGTTTTTTTTTGGTAAATCAGTAATAAAATTAAAAGAAGAATAAGGTTATATACACGGCCTGAGAGAGTATAGAAACTCATCTCAATTCTAACAAAAGCTTAAAGTACCTTTGCTACTTAGTTCCCCGAGAAATACTCCACATATGGCAAAAACATCAAACCTAGAAACTAAGATACAATGAGGACCTAATAACCTAAGCAAACTACATCAAGTGAATCATTCTGAGCAAGAAACAATCATGTAGTTGTGCGTAGGAGATCTCAAATAGCTTCAGAAACCATAGCAATCACACAGTCTCAAGAACCCCCCATTAATGTATGCTGCATTTCCTGGATCTTGCCTACCCTTGGTTTTAAATTCTAGCCATGACTGGTTTGCTGTAAGTTGGTGCCGCCCCATCTAGGTCTTCCTTGGCCATTGAGTTGTCCTACAAGCTACTGGTCTACTGTTATCTTGTTGCTAGTGCTGGTGCCCTTCCTAGAGGTGAAGTGCTGTGGATGACAAACTTCACTTGATGGAATATAGAGAGTGAAGTGCTGCTGTGCTGATGAGCAACTGCTGCCAGCAGTCTCCTACAAGTTGGTTTGTTAACCTGACCTTAGCTGAATTGTTGTATAATGTGGTTGCTGGAAAGGGAGATGCCCCTGCTGGATTGGGTTCGCCTGCATACATCTACAGTGGATGGAAAAATAGTTTCCATCGTTGAATGTGGATGGAGAGCTTCGGAGTGGACAAGCATCACCATCAGTCTCCCAAATTTTTGGTTGTGTACCTAAAATAAAAACCTCATAACAAATGTTAGTGAGTAAAGAAAAAACTCTTCCGCCTTACCTTCCCTCAGTGTGTGCTCTGAGGTGCTCCTGAACTTGGGTGATCACTTTAGCTTTCAAGCCATCCACCTCCATAGCTGCATTTGTAAAAGTCCTGGCATTGCGTTTTTTCCAAAGAGAGTATACTACAGATGAAAGTAAAATTGGGAGAACAGTGGGCATTTTGAGAGTGTGTGGGTAGTTCAGCCAAGAGGGGATAGTGTGAAGATTGAGCTGTGGTAGGAGGGAAAGATGGAAGTAGGAGAGGCAATATGGCCACACTGTTTTGGAATAAGGGCAGTCAAAGAATAAATGAGTAATGGATTCATTGTCATGGAGGCATAAGGAACAATAATTTGGGGTTTGAAGGTGAGGAAGTCTATCTCTAGTTTGTAATTTGCTACAAAAAGCCAACTATAAGATGAAGGAACACCTTAAGCTGTTCCTTTTGCACCAAACTAGTGAATGCCAATGGGTTTTTGGTCTAGGGGGTCTTAAAAAGGAATAGGCTGAAGAATTGGTGTAAACAAGATGAGTTGCTGACCCCACTAACTACTTTAATCTATCTTGTTGAGAGTTATTCAGGAGATAGGGAATAGGTTCCAGGTTACCCAGAGTCTCAACTATTAACTCTTGCCAGCTCCACAAGTTATTACTGATCACCTCTGAAACCGTAGCTACCATTGTCAGGTCAAAGCCATTAATAACCCTTGGAGTTGAAAAGTGCTTGAGAATTCCTCTCAGATGCCAAGGATCCTTCCAGAAGTAAGTAGAAGCCCCATTTCCTATCTTAAATCTAAATTGGTTCCCTAATTTATCCCTCATTGATAAAATCTTCCTCCAACTCTAAGAGTTACTGCTATTAGGTTGGATACTCCAAAAATTCCCCCTCCTCAAGATGATAGAATGAACCCACTTCACCTAAAGAGCTTCATGATCATGAAATAAAATCCAAATCCTATTTCCAAGCAACACATTATTCGAAGTAGGTAAGTTTTTAATCCTTAGGCCTCCTTCCTGTTTAGGTCTACAAATGTTAGACCATTTAACCTTTGCATTGGCTTTGGAGGTACCCGACCCTGACCAAAGAAAGGCCCTAAGTCTAGCCTCTATATCCTTAAGGATGGAAGAAGGAAGGATGAACATGATAGACCAATGGACTTGAAAGGAAGAAAGAACCAAGATGATCAATTAAAGCCTACCCGCATAGGAAAGGGTTTTATTTTTCCACTTGTTGATCCTAGCTTCAAGTTTTTCCAAAAGGGGACTGCAATCCCTTATGGATAGTCTACCTGTAATGAGTGGAACCCCCAAATATTTAATGGGGAGGCTACCTCTCTGGAGTTCAGAATTTCTTTCTATTTGGTGGGTCAAGTTATCCGAGTCTGGGGATAAGAAAAAGTGGCTTTTAGTCGGGTTGATTTCTAATCTTGACAATTGAGAGAAAGTCCTCAAACATTCAAGCAGAGAATTCATAGAGAGCAGATCAGCATGGCAAAAAAGCATTAGATCGTCAGCAAAGAGAAGATGGTTAATTTTGAGAGACTTGCACCCCCAATGGTATTGGAACAATGGATTGCCATCTAGTCTCTTGTTCAACCATCTGGAGAGGACTTCCATACATAAAATGAAAAGAAAAGGAAACCAGGGATCTCCTTGTCTAAGACCAGACTTCCTTCTAAAGAATTTGGATGGGGTTCCATTAATGAGAATGGAGTAAGAAGGGGAGGAGATACATTCTTGAATCCAAGCAATAAATTTCCCAGGAAGCCCTGTTGAGACTAAAACATTGATAAGAAACTCCCAATGAATGGTATCATAGGCTTTTTTTAGATTAATTTTGAAAGCACAACGCTTATAAGTGTTGGAAAGGTGATAATTCCTAAGAATTTCTTAGGCTAGCAAAACATTATCACCTATGCGACAATTTTTAACGAAAGCACTTTGGTTATGGCTCACTAAAAGGGGAAGAGACTCTCTAAGTTTGTTTGCAATAATCTTTGCTATAACCTTATAAAGAAAATTACAACAAGAAATAGATATGTAGTCTTGCACAGTGGTAGGTTGGGTTTTCTTAGGGATAAGAGTGATGAAAGTAGAATTTAGCTCTTGAAGGAGTTTCCCATGAACAAAGAAATTCTGAATGGCTTCATTGACTTCTGGACCTATGATTTGCCAAGAATGACAGAAAAATATCCATTGAAACCATTTGGGACTAGGGCCTTGGTGGGGTAAAGGGAATTGAAGGCCTCGTGGATCTCTTGAGAAGAAACTTCAGCTATAAGGGAGGAGGAGAGGCTTTCGAGAAGAGGGTTAGGGAAAAGAGAGGCCACAAACTCTTTTGAAGGGGGGAGAGATTTAGAGCTCCCTAGAGAAGTCTGGAAATGAGCCAAGAACTGATCTTGGATATCCTGAAGCCCTACAATTCTAGACCCATTGGGTAAGTGTAAAGAGTAAATGTTGTTCCTATTCCTGTTGACTATAAGAGATTGATGATAAAACTTTGTGTTCCTATCCCCTTCTTGAAGTCATTTAATACGGGAAGCTTGCTTGAAAAAGGATTCCTGATCTCTAAGGGCTCTAAGCAAATCTTGAATAGCTTCAGACTCTCTAACTTTCAGCATGTGAGATTGAGGATCAACTCTCAACTGCTCTTGGATACTGTTGAGGTTAGCCTGACAATTCTCCACTCGAGCACTAACATCTCCTATTTGACCATAATTAAGGGATTTAAGGCCCCTTTTAACCAATTTAAGTTTAGACACTATCCGAAACAGAAGAGTGCCTCGAATCTGACTACTCCAGGCTTCTTCCACTATAGGAAGAAAGTTAGGCTGGTGGACAAGGAAGTTAGAGAACCTAAAAGGGGAAGATCGCTTCTGATGGATTTGCATTGCCCTTACCACTAAAGGAGAGTGATCAGAGAGGTTAGGATTTAGAGTGACATTTTACGAGCTAGGGAATTGAGAGGCCCACTCAGAATTGATGAGGGTTCTATCTAATTTTCGGGCAACACAGAGAGCACCACTTTGTTTATTCGTCCAAGTAAAGATAGGACCACTAGCATTAAGATCAAAGATAGCACAATCATCTACACACTGTCTAAAGTCCCTCATACCCTACAAGGCCAAGGGACTCATGGGGTTAGCCTCATGGGGATTCAAAATGGCATTGAAGTCCCCAATGATTAGCCAAGGCTGATTATTTACAACGGAAGAGATATGGGCCAAAGCTGTCCAGAGATGTTTCCTGTGATTAAGATTATTGGAACCGTACACACAGTGACAAGGAAAGGAGAGGGGCTATTGATGGGAGTGACTTCTAAATGGATGAGTTGATCTGTAGAGGTTAACCTAAAGCAAGATAATCTATCTGTATTTCAGGCAATAACTATCCTAACATTAGGAGCTAGATCAATATTGGAGAGGTAATGCCATCTAGGAAAAATCAAGGAGCATATATCATGCAAAAAGGAGGGGGGTCGGATTCTGGATTCAGTCATACACACAAAAGTAGTAGAAAGACTCCTAAGACTAGCCTTGACAGCTAAATGTTTATTAGGGCAATTGAGCCCTCTGACATTCCAAAAGACAAGATCCATACTACTAACTAACTAAAAAGAAACCTACTTTTGTTTCCTTCTTGATTTCCTATTGGTTTTAGTAGTAAAATCCCCCTCTGCCCCTCCCTTTAAATCAGAACTACTACTAGGAACCAATTTAGAACTAGGAGAGGAGGGAGAACTACTTACTTGATTGACTATCAAGGGAGCTGGTTCTGCAAATTCGCCAATGTGATCTTCTTCTTGATGGTTTTGCTAGGGGTGAGATAAGTGCTTACTGGATTCCCTGGCATCCCTGTTGACTCTCTTGTTCTGTCTGAGGTGTAGCCAAAGAAGAATGGGGGTCTTGTTGAAGCTCCTCACTTGAGATGGGCAGTAAGCAAGTGGTTTTTGAAGTGGTAGGCTGCTCCTGTTGTTTCTGAAGGGTAGAAGGTGGAGATTCCTTCTCTTGCACCAATTCTTGCTGAAAACCAGTGGCAAACTTCCTCCCAATGGGTGCCCATTCCTTCTTAGAAACTTGGGTGTCTGGTTTCTATTCATATTCTATGTTGATCTCCTTGTATGAGGATTGCCCTTCTTCGGTATAAGTAGCCAGCAAGAAAGAATCAGGCCAATGCCTTTATAGTTCCATATCCATACAGACCCTCGAATAAAAACCCTAGTCATCTTTGCTGTAGAAGTATCCATAAGTAGTGGGACACCTACTGCACTAGCTATTCTGCCTAACCCTTTTGTAGACCAATATTCAATAGGGACGTTATAGAACCAAGTCCATACAAGAGCTGATCTGACTACTTCTTGTTCTCCTCCATTCAAACACCATTTCCTTAAAAATAGAGGCTTCCCTTGTATGTGCCATGGTCCTTTCTCCAGGACCTCATTCATACCAAACTCAGCTTCGAAATTAAAGAGAAAGTTGTTTGAACTGGTAATTAAAATGTCCTTAAGTCCAAAGTCAGCCCAGGATCTAGCTAGTGCTCTCTGTACTAGACGAAAAACAGGGCGCTTACCGATGAAAAAACCGATGAGGGAGGATTGGAACTTGACCGCACCTTGCTGGGCCAATTTCGGTGGAGGAGTAACGTAGATTTGATTTTCCTTCACTTCCGGGTAGTAACTCAAGGATGTGTCCTTAGAAGTGGCACCTATACCTTCGAAGACGACTGCTTTCCAAGTTCGAAGACTACCTAGAGGTTTCTCCATTGGGGGTGAGGTCGAGGTTTGGGCTGGTTTCGGGTCCAGAGGAGAAGGAGGGAGAGGAGAAGAGAGAATTCGAAGAAAGTGGAAGGTTAGGGTTATGGTTTTGATTTCGAATAGGGCATGGAGAAGAGGGCTATTTTTGTGCACAATTTGACAACAATGGAAGGGGTTTTAGAGGAGAGCGATTTGGGGTCGGGGTAGAGGAAGATGAAGCCATGGGTAGGGAGGCGAGGAAGCTGGAGATCACCGAAGAAGGAGACTCAGAAGAGCACTCTCTCTCTCACTACTAACCAACAATCAATTTTTAGCTGGAAAAGAATTAGAGTGGTCCTTTCAGATGATGAAGATGATTTTTCAAATGAGAATGATTTCTCAAGGGAGAAAACTAATAAATGCCCAGTAGAGGATGTTGCTACTGATGATGAAAGTAGGTATCAGTTTTTAACCATGTCACTTAATAACTTCCTTATAGTGATTCTAATACGTCTCTGTTCTCACTACACTAAGAAGGAAAAGCAATTAAGGTGATTCTGCATGTAGATTTTTGGTACATAAACATCTTAATCAAGATATGAGATACTGTTTTCGTGAGAATATGGTGTCTTAGTACTCTTGAAGATGCCCCTTCGAAGGTTGAAGATGGCTCCTTCACTGCACAACCCTGTCGAGGAACAATGTTGGTTGAAACCTTCTGTCAAACACCTTGTGCACTGTTCACGTGCACTGTTCATGCAAGACTCCAACACAAAGAAAAATGTTGCAACTTCTATATTCTCGATTTTTGTCTGAATGTATGAAGTCCAGAAATTTGTAACTGAGATCCCTCACAATTTGGTGAATGGTTGTCAGATGATTTGTAAGAATTGGTGTGAATTGGGAAAATGAAATGTAGCTCTCCTATTGTATTCGAATGGAACAGTGGATTTCTGTATGCAAAGTCTGATTGTGAAACTCTACTTCAGCTATCTATTCTTCGAAAGGAAACTTAGCTTCTGGAGGAATAAAATGATATAAAAGAATAAAAATCAGATCAAATGAATTGAAACTTGCAAATCTGATGGAGTTCTGGTTTTTACTTTCAAGACTTTTCCCAAACTAGTTTCAAGTTTGTTGGAAAAACAGAACATACACAAAATGTTTATTCTCTACTTCTAATGCTCAACCTCTAAACTTGCTACTGGAAAATCAAAACAAAATGGAAGACATAACATGAACATGAACATGAAAAGAATATTGATACTTGGGAGGAAAACTTGGTATTGAAGGTTTTTTGTTGTTTTTTTTCATTACATTCGAAAATGAAGAAGATGATGAGCTTTATATATTAGCTCTACAACTTTCTGCTACAACTTGGAAAAATAACTAGAGAACAAAAGCATAAACTGATGAGTAATGACTAACTAGTACCGACTTTTCCAGATTTGGCAAAACACAAAAGTAAACAATTTTTGTCTTTAGTGTAACTAAAACTGGAATTGCTATATTGCTAACTACAACTCTGATATTTTTCTTCTGCTGGGAACATTTTCTGATGATGACAGACTTCTTTAAACAGCCATCTTTAACTCTAATCACACTCTAATCAATTTGTCCTTTTTCTTCTGGTTGGTTACTTAGTTCTTTTTCTTCTGGTTACTTTCCTTCCAAGTAACTAACTAGAATTCTCAACTTATGCTATTTTTCCTGCGCTTCTTTGTTCTGTTCTTCTTCAAGCTACAATTACTGGATTCTCCAAGTTTGTTTCCATTCTATCTTTTTCTTCCCTCTTGCTCTGAATTTCTTTCATTAGAGATTGTTCTTCATTCTTCTGACCTTGATCTTCATTGCTTTGCTCCATACAGCCCCGAATTATACTTAAAAACATCATCTCCAATTTCCATCTGCACTTGAGCTCATTCGGCCTTCTCTTTAGCTTCTTCTTCTTCCTTATCTTCATTGTCATTGCTAGCTCCTCCACTAGTTTCAATACAACAGGTTGCATAAAACAACACAATTTAACAGCTCCTCCTTTGTTTTGTGGAACCTGCATACTTACATCCACCGGACCTCGCCACACTCCTTGTTTAATTGCTTGATTGTATGTCTTATGTTCAGCTCCTGCAGACATGGCATATTCAAAAACCATAAGTGCCTCATCTGCTTCCTCTTCAACTGCATCATCATACCTAAAATCAAATAAAGGGTTAGTTTCATTATAAATTGAGGCCAGATCCCTCCCCTTATAAGCACTGTCAAAACTGGAAGTCTCCTCCTGAGATTCTGAACTCAAATCATCATTTTTAGGGCTTGCTGAAAACTCCTCCTGATTCCCTTCATCTCCTAATTTCTTGACTGTAGTTTCAGGATTATCTAAAAGCTTCATTTTCTGAGTCTCCCTCTGTTTTTTCTCAATAATTTGTCTAGCATCTTCCAACTGTCTAGAAAGATCTTCAGCACGAGATGTTTCTTCCATGATCTTCCTCTCTGCCACACATCTTTGCTCCTCTATTTTAGCCCTCTTTATCTTAGCACGTTCTTTCTCTTTAGCTGCATCAACCTTTGTTGCTTCTAACTTTATGATTGCCTCCTCAAACTTCAACTTAGCTTCCTTAGCTTCTTTCCTCAATGTCTCCAACTGAAGGTGATACTCCTTAGCCTTCTTTCTTTCAATATCAGCACGTTTCCTCTCTTCATTTACCCTAGCCTTTTCCGCTTCCACTTGCTTCCATGCTTCAACAGCACAAGTTTCAACAGTAGGGTTATGTTCCATGGTTTTATGACAGGTTTCCACTACAAATACACTCTCCTCAGTAACTGATTTTTCTGATGGTTGATTGGTTTGTGATGATCCAGGTTGGGTGCTTGACATGTTTGATGAGTTGTTTTGGAAGTTTAAATGAGTTTGTGGTTGTGAATATAATGTTGAATCTGTCATCAGGTTTGTGGTTTGAAAGTACTGGTTTGTTTGATTTGGCAAGGTCTGAATATTCTGGTGAGTTTGATGCATTGAGCTAGAGTGAGGCATGCTTGGTTGAGTCATTTGAGAGTAATGAGCATAGGATTGAGGGATCAAAGAAGGTTGAGGCATTTGA
>JANIJH010000223.1:67322378-67339413 GCA_024520975.1 Erythroxylum areolatum | reverse complement strand
GTTATGACACTTGTTGAATTCAATTACAGTCTTATGTTTTTGCTCACTTATTGGTTATCCATATTATGTTGTATACAATAATTATTATTTCTGAGATAACAATTACCACGTTACCTACTTAAAGTCTGTTGAGTTGAGTTGATTCTGTGATACATGGAAGGAATCAAGTTATATAGCTTGTGGCCGCCATGATCCCATCAGTTTAATTCACTTAAGGATGACTTGATCGATTCCATGTATTGTGTGCACTTAAAGTTTTATTATTGGATCACCAAGTCATAACAATGGCCAAATGGGAGAATGTTAGACAATTTTATGTCCCATGTAACTTATAGTTTGAGTACCATGAAAACACACCCAAGATAATAGTTATTGGGTATTATAGAATGGGTCTCAAATGGGTCAAAGACCCTTTTCCTCTCTCTTCCAATTACTAAAGGACATATCCGTTGGTGATGCCATATAAGTGGAACAAACTTATAGAAACATTACATTCATTCTGAGCCATTGAAGAATTCGATAAAAGAAGAAGATGAGAGGAAATAAAAGGTTTTCCACAACAAATACGAAATTATGGATACAGGTATGCAAAATCATTCGATCCGATAAATTGATTTACAAATTAATCCAATCAAGAGTCATTAAAGTTAATCAAAGTGTGCATGGCTAGTACACCACACACATCTCATTTTTCTTGCTGTCGTCAGGTTTTGCAATCATAAGGAATTTGTCTCCTGAAGCTTTTAATTCCATTAGCTGTTGAAGTTGTCAGGTTCTGTTATGTTAGGGAAAAAATGTTTGCTTTTGTGTTTTTGGCAACTGAAGAAAAACGTGATATAGTCCTGCTTTTACTCTTCAGGTTATGTCTTTATTTTCCAGTCATTAGAAAGGATGTATGAGTCAATATATAAGGCTCTTCATCGTCTTCAAGTTTGTAACAGAGGAAAAACCAAAAAATCAATACAAGAAGTTCCTGTTTTATTCCCTTGTGAATGAATATCTTCATTTTTATCTTGTCTTATTTTTTTTTTTCTGAAGTTGATGTTGTGGAGTTGAGTTGTTGAATGTGTTGCATAGAGTGGAAAATCCCCTAAAGTGGTTTCTAAAATTGAAACCCGAGTGACATCCAACTTTTAGCAATTACATCAAAACATCAATAAACACTTCAATCCTGTGAGAGAGTGACTATTACAATCCTTGAGTAACAATCAGGTTTACAAACACGAAGATCATAAGCAGCAGTATTTCCCATTTTGTTGGAACAGACGTGAATATTGCAGCAGGTGTTCGAAGAAAGGCTTGAACTAGACACTTGCCCTTTAGTCACGTGAAGGAGGTACATTCTTCAACCTTCAAGAGTGCACCTTCAAGAGTGGTATTAGAGCTATAAGGTTCACATAATCTGGACCAATCAAAGCCATGGCAGGTATGAATCCTTCTGTGACGAGTTTGCAAAATGTTCAAGCTGATATACCAGTATTAATCGGTGAAAATTACAAGGCTTGGGCTCTTAGAGTAGAGGATTGTCTTAGAATCAGTGATTATTGGAGTGTGGTAAATGGAGTAGTAGAAGATAATGGAATCGTAGGTCAGACAGACCAACACTTGACAAGAATAAACCAAGATAGAGAGAAAGATTTCAGAGCTCTTGTTTTCCTAAGATTTATGGTTAGTGAATCAATCTTGTTGAGGTATGCTAGCTGTAGGAGTGCTAAGGAATTATGGGATACACTAAAGTTGGAGCATGTGGGATCAGCTCAATCATTGGGATTAAAGAAACAAGCAGTCATGAGAAACTTTGAGAATTTTTCGATGAAGGATGAAGAAAGCGTGTCAGCAGTAAAAACCAGATTCTTAAGTTTAGTGCAACAGCTGAAAGAATTTGGTGAAAATACCAGCACAGAGAGGTTGGTAGACAAGTTCCTAAGCAGATTGCCATTAGGATTTGAAGCAAGTGTAGCACCAGTGGAGTGACAATTCAGCAATGATCCAGAATCAGTGAACTTGGAGGAAGTCTTCAATATACTGGAAATTCATGAGGAAAGACATGAGAATAGAAGAGAAGGGGAAGAGTATACATTGAAGGCTGAACGTTTCAAGACACCTGAAAATCCACCAAGTTATGCTCAAACACAGATCCTGAATCAGAATTCACTTGAACCAAAACCTGCACAAGTTCAGATGCACCAGCATTCACCAAATCAGTCACACAATAATCAAACCCCTCATCAGATAACTTCTTACCCTCAAAACCAATCCTATCCGAGCCATATGCAGTATCAAATTCCCCAAATGTATCCTCAAACACAATATCCTCCACAAATGCCTTACCTAAACTTCCAAAACACTAGCCAATTCCCTGGAAACAACGCCAATCGAATGCAAGGTGGAACAAGAATAACAAGATGGGGCATGTTTCCAAATTGCAGGTTTTATGGAAAGAATAATCATGCAGCTGAAGAAGCTATTGGAATGATAATGTGGAATGTGCTTATTGCATAAAAAGGGGACACTCTATAAGGGTATGCTATGAGAAATGGTTGAAGGAACAATAGAACCCTCAAAGTTCCATCTTTTGTAAACCACGTCCAATACATCCTTTACAAAGATAAAATGCCTTGTGAAACCTATTGCCCACCCAATCACAACATTACCAAAACCCCTCTGAATCACAAATGCACCAAGTTCGTTTTGCTGGAAAATCTGGAAACACTCAACCATCACAACTAGCTTAACACTGCATATCTCAAACTCCAGTACCTCATCCTCTTATATCTCAATCTCAACTGCCTCACCACTCCTTGATGACTCAATCTCACACATCTTATCCTCAAATGACACAGCCTTACACATCTCAACCAGAAGTAATTTATCAGATACATCACTAAGCCACACAAACACCAATGTCTAGCTTATCAAGCCAACAACCTCAAAATGCAAACTTGATAAACAACTCCTTGCCATATCCGTAATCAAAAACTCACACAAACCTTCAAAGCAAGTTGTCAAACATTCCAAACACTAAACCTGGACCTTCACAGACCAAAAACCTACCAAAGAAAACCATAACAGAAGGGAGTGCACTTGTAGTAGAAACTTGTCAAGTCATGGAAGTCAACTTTGCTGATAACGTGTGTGTAACTGAAGTAAAAAATGAGAAGAAGAGTGAGTGGCTCATAGATAGTGGTTGCTCTAACCACATGACAAAAAAAAGGAAGTATTTGTTGAGAAGGACACAAGCATTAATGCTATGGTTAAAATAGGAAATGGAGAGATTTTACTCGTCACATGTAAAGGGGCTATGAAGTTGGGAACCAAGCTTGGAAGCACCATACCAAATGAGGTGTATTACATACCTGAATTGGATCAAAACCTGATAAGTGTTGGTCAACTTCTCGAGAAGAATTAAAAAGTGTATTTCAAAGAAGGAATGTGTAGAATTTTCAATTCAGAAGGAGAGCTGATACATAAGGTCCAAATGATGAATAGAGTCTTCAAATTAAGAATGGCAAAAGTAGAAGGAGCATTTGCTACAATGCCAGTGACTGAATTAACTCAATTGTGGTAAAAGAGGTATGGACATACAAGCCTTGATTACATCACTGAAATGCAGAAAAAGGAGCTAGTTGTGGGATTACCTCAATTGAGTAATAAGACGAAGAGTGTATGTGAACCATGTGCCAAGGGGAAGAGTCATGTCTAACCCTTTCCAACAAGTGACTGGAGGGCCACAGAGAGACTACAATTGGTGCACACTGATGTTTGTGGACCTATGGACACACCATCAGCTGGAGGGAGTGGGTATTATGCTGAGTTTATTGATGATGTATCAAGGTATTCATGGATTTACTTTATGAAGAGCAAAGATCAAGTATTCGGGCTATTTAAAGTGTGGAGGGTAGAAGCTGAGAGTCAATGTAGAAATAAGGTGAGATGCTTGAGAAGTGATAAAGGAGGAGAGTATGTTTCGAATGAGATGAAGAATTAATTTGAAAGGGAAGGCATATTCCATCAATTTTCAGTAGCATACTCACCATAACAAAATGGAGTTTCAGAAAGAAAAGAATAGGACTATAGTAGAGATGGCTAGATCAATGATGTTTGAGATGAGAGTACCCAAGAAATTCTGGCCTGAAGCATGCTTTATAGCAGTGTATTTGCAAAATAGATTAAAAACTAGATCATTGAAGGAGAAAACTGCACTTGAATTCTGGTTTGGGGTTAAGCCGAAGGTGCAACACTTGAGGGTATTTGGATGCATAGCCTATATTCATTTTCTTGAAGCTAAAAGAACTAAGTTATATGAGAAAGCAATTAAAGGAGTCATGATGGGATATAGTGTGGAGTCCAACGGGTACAGAATTTATAATCCAGAAACTGAGAAAATGTTAGTGTGTAGAAATGTGAGGTTTGATGAAAATGAAGGATGGAAGTGGGAAGAGCCAACTGTTAGAAAATCAGGAAGAGTAGAAATTGAATTTCCATTAAAGGATCCGAATGTTGATGAGACAATGAGAGAGGTTGCAGATAATTACAACAATTTTGGAAGTGATGGATCTCAGGAGGAGACACCTCAGTCAGATCCACAAAGCTCAAATAACATTGAAAGTGATGGAGTTCAGGAGGAGCTTTTACCAAGTCCTGACAATGATGAATTGAGCTCGGAATCTCAAGATGAGACATCAAGCTCAGATAGTGCTCACAAGACAAGAAACTTGGCTTCATTTTATAATGAAACTCACCATTTGATTGATTTTAGGTACAATGATGCAAATGAAGAAGAAACAGATGATGCTTTGACAATTGTTGAATGTGCATTGCTTGTAGGATCAGAACCAAAGTCATATAAGCAAGCTGTCAAACAAGGGGTGTGGCAAAGCTCAATGAATGAAGAAATAAAGGCCATTGAAGAGAATGGGACATGGCTGCTAGTTGATCTACCAAGTCCAGAAACCAAGGTTGTAGACTCGAAGTGGATTTACAAGGAGAAGTTGAATCCGGATGGTTCAATTAATAAACACAAAGCAAGACTTATAGTGAGGGGATATAAGCAAGAGTATGGGATAGACTACACCGAGACTTATGCACCAGTAGTAAGATTGGATACTGTGAGGTTGTTGTTGGCCTTGGGAGCAACTAATGGATGGAAGGTGCATCAAATGTATGTGAAGAGTGCATTTCTCAATGGAATGTTAGATGAGGAAGTGTATTTAAAGCAACTCGAAGGATATGTGAAAATGGGATAAGGGCAGAAAGTGTACAAGTTGGTGAAGGCCTTATATGGCTTGAAACAAGCTCCAAGAGCTTGGTATTCGAGAATTAATAATTACTTGATGTAAAGTGGATTTAAGAGAAGCAAGAGTGAAGCTACACTTTATGTTAAAACTTGTGTTGAAGGGAAACTGATATGTTCATTATGTGTTGATGATTTGCTAGTAATAGGCACTGAAGACAAGCTTGTGGAAGAATTCAAGGAATCAATGAAGTCAAAATTTCAAATGACAGATCTAGGGGAGATGGGGTAATTCTTGGGTCTGGAAATACAGCAAAGAGAGGATGGGATCTTCATTCATCTAAAGAAACATGCTGAGGAGATGATAGAAAATTTTAGTTTGAAGGATAGTAGTGGCATGACAACTCCCATGGTGCATCAGGTGAAGTTGGAGGCTACAAAACTAGGTGAGCAATTTGATGTGACTTATTATAGAAGCATGGTTGGATCTTTAATGTACTTAAGTGCATCAAGGCCAGATATTGCTTGTGCTGTGAATATTTTGGCTGGTTTCAATCATAATCCTTCGAGACATCATACTTTATATGCTAGGAGAATATTGAGATATGTAAAGCATAATGTTGACCATGGAGTTTGGCATGGGAGAAGGGAAAAGGTAGAGTTGTATGTATTTAGTGATGCAAGCTATGCTGGAAATGATGATTGTAAAAGTAGAAGTGGGTACTGCTGTAGTTTAGGGACTGGTGTTTTTGCTTGGAGTTTAAAGAAGCAGAGAGTTGTTGCTCAGTCCACAGTTGAGGCTGAATATGTAGTAGTAAATATGGTTGTTAAACAAGCTCAATGGTTGAAGAAAATTCTGATGGATGTAGATGAATTGAAGGAAAAATGTGTGACTATCTATTGTGACTCTAGTGCAGCAATTTCAATGGCTAAGAATTCATCTGATCATATAAGAACCAAGCATATGAAGGTGAAATATCATTATGTTAGGGAATTGATCGAAGAAAAGAAGATTAAGATGGCTTTCTGCAGGTCAAGCTTTCAACTTGTGGATTTGTTCACCAAAGCCTTGCCAAGATGGAGGTTTGAGTCTTAAGAATATGATAGGTATGTAGGCTCAACAAAACAAAAGAGAAGCTGTTGAATTGAATTGTTTTATGCAGCCTGAAATATTGAAGATGGTGGAGGAATTGGCCATATTTGTGAAGGTAAGGAAGAAAAGAAGGCTGAAGGATTCTAGGAGCAAATGGAAATTGGAAACAAAGATTCTAAGCATAATTCAAGGTTGCATGGATCACAAAAATGAAGTTCAGGGTCAGATGAGTGAAGCCCAGGGCAGGAAGAAAGATGGAAAGGTGAAGGAAGTAGTTGTGAAGACTTCGGAGTAACTAGAACAAAAGGGAAACTCAGAGCATGAAAAAACTGGAAGCAAAGGAAATTTAAAAAAGAGTTTAATTGATGCAGTGAAGTTCAAGGAAGATTAAGTTAATGAAACTGAAGAAAATTAATCCAATTAAGAGTCATTAGAGTTAATCAAAGTGTGCATGGCTAGTACACCACACACACCTCATTTTTCCTACTATCGTTAGGTTTTGCAATCATCAAGAATTTGTCTCCTGAAGCTCTTAATTCCATTAGCTGTTGAAGTTGTCAGGTTCTGTAATGCTAGGGACAAAATGTTTGCTTTTGTGTTTTTGGCAAATGAAGAAAAACGTGATATAGCCCTGTTTTTACTCTTCAGGATAAAGGCTCTTCATCGTCTTCAAGTTTGTAACAGAGGAAAAACCAAAATATCAATACAAGAAGTTCCTGTTTTATTCCCTTGTGAATGAATATCTTCATTTTTATCTTGTCTTACTTTTTTTTTTTCTGAAAGTTGATGTTGTGGAGTTGAGTCACTGAATGTGTTGCATAGAGTGGAAAATCCCCTGAAGTGGTTTCTGAAATTGAAACCCGAGTGACATCCAACTTTTAGCAATTACATCAAAACATCGATAAACACTTCAATCCTGTGAGAGAGTGACTATTACAATCCTTGAGTAACAATAAGGTTTACAAATTCGAAGATCATAAGCAGCAGAATTTTCCACTTTGTTGGACTAGACGTGAACAGTATAGTAGGTGTTCGAAGAAAGGCTTGAACCAGAACACTTGCCATTTAGTCGTGTGAAGGAGGTACATTCTTCAACCTTCAAGAGCTCGTCTTAAAGAGCAGCAAAATTAAGTTATATCATTGCATTCATTTGAAATGTGGTTAGACTGTGGGATCACCATATGACATTAAATGGACTTCTTAAGCGATAGAAGCCAATCATATATTATAAGTAATATTGTTGCTAGGCTTGGCAAAAAGGTATGGATTCGGTCCGAAGTTAATGAGTAAAAGTCGATTTGACTAGGCTCGGACTCAAGTATAGTAAAGCCTATTTTAATGCCATTACCTTCACTACTTTACATAATGGTGGTTTATGTAATGCTGGAAGGTCCGATGAGGCTCGTTTTGTTCAGGAATGAAATGGATGCAAGTATGGTAAGCCTGAATCAGCTCTTATTTATATATATGGAAGAAAATTAAAGGAACCAAAAGTCGGACTCTTAATTAATTATATCCTCGTGATTTTAATTATTTTCATTAAGAGAAGTAAAAGAGTTTGTAGAATATATATTTCAACCAAAAAACATTAGATAAATTTATAAGTATTCTCATAAATAATATACTAATATTATCAAAAATATTTAAAAATATTTTTCGTATATGAGCTCATAGACATTAATAATTTATTTGTACTTGATTACTTTAATTTTAATATCATTTTTTATATCACGGACATATCAAAGATGCGGTAGAGAGTAGAGAAAATTTTCTATTTTCTTCTCTAATTTTTCAAAGTCTCTCTTTCCATTAATACGGAAAAAATTATATTTTCCCCTAATTTTTCAGTATTTCTTTTTCTATTTTTTTCCTGTTACTACAAATATGTATGCACCTTTTCCTCTGTAATTTATTATCAAAGTGATCAACACATTACAATGCGAAATAAATTATTTGAGTGAAGAATATTATATATATATATATATATAATAATTTTTTAACAGCAAAATCATTTTTTTTAACATTGTACTAGAAACAGCCTCTCTACTATGTAAAGGTAAGGCTGCATACTATCAGACTTTCCCAGACTCTGCTTTATTGCGAGATTTTAGGATGGATGTGATGATGATGATACCATATTTTTGCTTTTCTAATTTCAAATTTTCTTCGTATAATAGATGATCACTGTTAACTTGTACATAGATGGATTAAGCCTCTTATAGCCTGGTAGTTTTATTTATTTTAAATTTTAAAGGAGTCCATAAAACTGATAGTTATGGACTTTTTTTAATTTCAAAATTTCTCCATGTAATGAATGATCACTGTTAAAATGCTAGTAACCTTAGTTATTTCAATTTTAAAAATTAAAGGAGATCATGAAATTTATAATTGTTCTGTTTTATTTTGAATTCTAGTCTAAATTTCTCGTAAATAAATTAAAAAAACCATAAGTTTCAAGTAAAAGAACCTTAAAATAAAAGGTTACAAGTCTTCTCATAGAGACAATTACTAATTTTATATTTTGAAAAAATAAAAAATATTTCTATGAATTAATATACATTAATTGTATATTTTCATTTAACTACTCTTAATTTTTAATTTTATTATTCATTGATTGACGCATGATTGTAAGTGTTAGTTGCATACCACGTACATATCAACCTATAGAAAGGATATGGAAAGACCAACTTTTCTTCATCATTCAAGTTAAAATATGGATCTTCGGTCAAAAACAATTGGAGGGTACAAACCATTATCTGCTTTTTCTCATTAAATTTTCTAAGTCTCTTTTCTTGTAAGTCCATCTAATCTTTATCTTTGTAGACACTTTTAGTTATAAATTATTTTCAAAGTGATCAATACGGCAATAATTAAAAAAGTCCTTTTGTTTCATGTTAGTAGTCTATCTATATTTTTGTGGATATTTTTACTTATAAATTATTTTTAAAGTGATTAATACGGTAAAGTGTGATTTAATTGAAGAATAAGTTACATATTGAATTATTTATCATATAAATTATTTATGAATCATTAATTATGTAATTCTATATAAATAAATTATATAGAAATTGATAATTTTAATTTTTTGAATTCTCAATAATTAAAACCATAAAGTCTATTGTTATAATAAATGATGTTAGCGACATTGGTTTTTAGTCTTTCTTTGTTCCATCAGGCTACCTACCAACTTAGTCTAACCTCAATAATAATAATAATAATAATATTCTTTTTTTATGATGTGATGTTATTCTTATCAATCAAATTATATCTTATGGTCTTAATTATTTTAGAAATAATTCGTAGACAAGTTTTCTTACAATGACTTAGACTAACGATGGAAAAGAAGACTTGGAAAATAGGGAGAGAAAGCAGATAATGGTTGTACTATATTTGACCCTCAAAATTATTATGCTTAACTTTATTGACCAAAGAATCATATTCGAGTTTGAATTGTCAAGAAATTAAAGTGGGTCCTTCAATGTCCTTCTATAGGTTGATATGCATGCGACTTAATCATTGATTAAGTCTATGTCTTAATCACTGAAAAGTAAAATTAAAATTTATTCACTCATTTTTTGTGCAAGATTTCCGGTGACTTCATGGCCTGTTTCATAGGTGGGTGGAGAAGCATTATTCCCTCTACCAGTCCACTAAACAACAAACAACGCAATAGAATAATTGGGTATTATATGAGAATAATAACAAAGAAATTTCATACCCGCAACAGTTGAATCACGAGAGCAAGTTGAAATCTTCACTAACATCCAACGTCACAAATGGAGATCAAATATATAACAAGGAACCTTCCCAGCAAGCAAAGAAAAAATTACAAAACCCTAAGAGATAGAGAGCAAACGAAACATAAGGAGAGGAGAGAAACCTAGAAGAAGAGTCGCGTTCTGTACAGAGAACAAAGGAACACCAGAAGTCCAAAGTCATTTGTCCCCTGTTGCTATTTTTCTTTAATACTTCAAATGGGAATTGATTGCCTGAGACTCTGTGAGAGACGTAAAAGGCAATAAGCGGGAGGATTAGATCTCCTGTTCTGTTGTAATATCTCTATTATATTATGTTAAATTCCATCCATATATTTACGTGAACTCTCTATAAACATATAGATAAGATTTAATAGAATAAGATTAGAACAATGTTTGACCATACATTTCTTTATTTCTTGTGTATTGTTTTTGTCTTTTTGAATGTGTTAGAGGAGAGAAATGGGCCAGGACAGTGATAGACGTTGGTTTTGAAGAATTGAGAATAAAATTTAGATAGACGTTGGCTTTGAAGAATTGAGGATGAAATTTATTTTTTATGAATAATTAAATTTATTATATTATATTTTATATCACATTTAAAATAAATAGTAAAGCTTAAAAATAAGAAGAAGATATAATTTAATTATTTTGGGATATTAAGAATATTAGTATTTGTTGATTAAAATAAAATTATTTAAAATTTAAAAAGTATATTTAAAAAAGAATGTTAAAAAATATTAATTAATAATTTAGTAAAATTGTTTAAAATAATTTTAGAATATTTTAAAGAGTAATATTTAAACGTTAAAGAATTAGAAAGAAGGAGACTAAAAAAATTATTAATTAATAATTTAGTATAGATAGAGAAATTTGTCTAGGATAATTTAAGAGTTTTTTAAAAGAGTGATGCTTAAACTTGAAAAGAAGTACATTTAAAGAAAGAAACTAAAAAGTTTATTAATTAGTAATTTAGTATAAATAAGCAATTTTGTTTACGATAATTTAATCGTAATGTAAAGAGTGATGTTTAAAATTTGAAGAAATATGTGTTTTAAAAAGGACACTTAAAAAGTTATTAATTAATAATTTACCATAAATAAATAATTTTATTTAAAATAATTTATGATTGTACATCTTTAAACATACTTAAAATTTGACTTTTTAGATATATTCAATATTAGAAAAGATTTTAATTTCTGTTTGAATTGATTTTTTTAATGTTTTCAATTTTTTTCAACCTCCTTTTCTATGAAATAAGATAAATAAAATAATTTATTTTTACCTATTCTTATAATTTTACTTCTTGTTTATATATATTAGTTTTATAGTAGTTTAATATCAGTTGAACTTTTAAACTTTAAACTTTTTCTTTAACAGGTTTAATGTCCAATCTGATTTTTAAAACCTTAATATCTATATTTACTTACCTGAAAATTGTATCTTGTAGATATTGAAAGTGAAAGCAATATAAACATCCTTCGGCTAAACGATAGTGTTTGCATTGGAAGTAACTTTCAATTGGAATCGTTAAAAGTATTCTTGAAACTCGAGTATCTTCATCTAAAAAACTAATAGTTTTATAGGAATATTATCAAACCAAGTCAAACCAAATATGGCAACATTAACTATGCAGCCTCAATCTTGGATCTTGAACACTAGAGCAACTCACAATATTACTCTCGATTTATAAAATTCTACCATTCATAATGAGTATCATGGTCTTGAAGCAGTCAAAATTAGCAATGGTAAATTCCTTCCTATCTCTCATGTTCATCTTTTTGTCAATCTTTGGATAATTCTTTGCAACTTCACAATGTCTTATGCCTTCCTTTTTCTTGTTGTAATTTATTATTCGTTTATGCTTTTACTAACACCAATAACATTTCTATTAAATTCTTTCCAAATTGTTTCATGATTAAGAATATCCATATGAAAGAGCTCCTTCATTTAGGCCAGCATGATAACGGTCCATACTCCATGCTCTTAGAACCCATTCAATAGCCTCGTAGTCTAGTTACCGCAGTGACTTCCACACTAGAGTAGTGGCATTCGCACGTTTAAGACCTATAAATTATCAAACAATTCGACAAGTTCTTTAGAAAAATAAAATTCCTTTTATTTCTCCTAACAAATTGATATTATAGTATTAGTAAAAGTCATAAGTTGCCTTTTTCAGTCTCCTATTTTAAAGCTAAAAATCTACTGGATTTAAAGTGTTATGATCTTTGGGATCTATTCTTGTTCCTTCCGTGGTATTATGTATTATTTTATGATCATTATTCTAAATATTGTTGGATTCATTTTATTAAGTATAAATCTGAAGTGCTTATCGTTTTTATCAAGTTTCATCATATTGTTGAAAAAAATTTTGATTGAAAAATAAAAAGCTTTCAAGCTGATTGGGAAGGGAATATTAAGCTTTACAATTTCATTTACTTGAAAATGGAATAACTCAATACAATTCCTATCCTAAAACTCTAGAAAAAATGGATGTATAGAAAGAAAATACCGAATTGTTATAGAGACTGATTTGGCTTTATTTCAGCATTCCTCCATTCTTACAAATTATTGGACCTATTGATAGAATTGAATTATCTTACATTTTTTTTATATATTTCCATGTGAGCAGCGTTGCGTTTCAACAAAACGCACACGCAGAAGCACAATGTGGGGAGGACTTCAAGCAGCAACAGTGGAGCACGCCACAGTGGACGCTACAGCGCAGAGCAGAAGGGAAAGTTGCGTGAGAGTCTGTGTTTAACGCAGTTTTCTGTGTTAAATGTAGACGAGGAGAGGCGCGAAGCAATAAATTGAAACCCAAAGTTAATTTGTCACATCAAGCAACAATGAGGATGCTACAATAAATAGAAGAGGGCTGCGCAAGAGGCAAAACCAAAGAGTTTTTGGCTAGAGTTTAGAATGAAGGCTGAAGCAATTTTTCAAAAAATATCTATGAAGGGCTAAACATCCCGATGCTGGTTTAGAGGTGACATCAACGCCGACCACCTGGGTTAAGTTTTTTTTAATTATTTTGTTGTTTCTTTCTCTAATTAGGAATTGATTATGTTATCCTATATTAATTGATTTGGGTATTGTGTATGGATAATTAGATTTTTGTTATTATTCGGTTATTTGTGTATGAACTCATTGGGTATTGTGAGTTGATGATTTTAATGTGTTCATTGGATTGTTAATTGCAAAACCGTTGCTAGAATTTCGATATAATCTGTAATTGTTATGTTGAAATTCATGTGTAGCGACTAATGATTCATAATCATTAGGGATAACATGACCTAGGTTAAATGACACATCGTATGTGGTTGTTACCTTAATTAATCGGTTTTCCTAATTTGTAATGCTACTACCTAATTAAATCTAGAGATCGTATCCTAGGTTATTTGGTGATTAGGTTTAATTAACGATCGTATCTTGATTAAACGAAAACTAAGGGAAAACTTGGGCTAATTATTAATCCACGATTAATAGTTGCTAGGAGAGGTTAAAGAATAACAAATCAATAAAATATACTTAATTAGGGTGTAAGCTGAGATTGAATCAAAGAACCGGGTCCCTATTAAATTCTCCACCTTTATCATTTTTTTGCATGTTTTCTTTAATTTATTTTTATTAGTTAGTTTAATTTTATTTTCTTCTTCCAAAAAACCAAAACTCCCATTTTTTCTAAACATCGATTAATTTCATTCTATAAACTTTACACACACTCTCTGTGGGATCAATTTAAACTCATCACTACTATATTAGTAGTCTAGTTATTTTATTTTGATTAGCGTAACGACGCATTTTGGCACTGTTGCCGGGGAGTGTGGTGTTTTAGTTTTTATTTGTGATTTAATTGGTATTTTGTATATATTTATTTGTGATTAATTTCTTTTTTGTTATTTCGTGATCTTTTCATTTTTTATTTCATGTTTAAAATTTTTTTATAAACGGAAGTAATTTCTTTTACAACTCATATTTTCAATCCTATAATAATGTTTGGACTGATCAACCTAACTTTTGTTATGGATGGGATAATCACCAGAATTACTTCCATGATGGTCTGCAGGGCACACAACAATTCTCATACAGACTAGAAGCATCCTATCACGACTCCGATCTATCTCTGGAAGAGTTGATTTTGCAATCTTAGGAGAATACTTTACAATTCGAGAAGGATGGAGGGCAACTTTCAAAAAACACATGGTCTAATGCCTAAGATTCGAAGAGCCAACACGATTCAGGTGCATCTTTAAAAGAACTTGTTAAGAATCTAGCTGCTAACACTTTACAATTTCAATAGGATACGCAACAACAGTTACAAGAATTCTGACAAGAGACAAAAGCAAGCCAACAGAGGATGGAATACCTAATGGGTCATATGAAAATAAGGCTTAATCGCCTAGACTCGCAAAGCGAAGAGGAGCAGCCGTATCAACCCGAGGTGTACCCAATGGATGTTTGTGCATAACCTTTACAAAGCGATGAGGAGCTTGAGAATTTTTAGGTCAACCCTCAACGAATTGTTTGTATTGAAGAAGTTGAGAAGGAGCTCGACGTCGAAGATGACACATCTTTTAGCTCGGAGGTAAGTACTGAGTCCATAATTATTTTTTAGAATAACTCTTTACCTTTACATAACAGATTGGAGGAATTGAATGATGAAGAAAAAGGTGAAGAGACGTTTGAAATATTTCCGGAGTGTATGGACTCAGTCAAAATTGAGCATTTGAGGATAGGGAAGACGTTGAATAAGGATGATGATCAACTAAGACCCTATCTAGAACTATTTCACGTGGAGGAGCCGTATGTGACACCCGAAGATCACGATTTTATCACGTGAGGAGAAAAAGGAGTCGAGCCAGCGATCCTAAACAAAGGCGCTTCTTGGGAGGCAACCCAAGGGAAGTAAATTTCTTTTCTTTTACATTTTTGCATTATTTTTTATATGTATGTATGTTTTTGAATTTGTTTGTTATACTTGTTTTTAAGTTTTCAATCAAAATGAGAGAAAAAATAAAACAAATGAAACAAACATTTTCTCATTTTCTATTACTTCTGGGATTATATAATCATGATTAGAGTTTGAATTGACTAGAAAATTTTATAGCAACTTTAATATGTATTTTTGCTCTTGTGATTGGTCAATATGCATTATCTTTAGAAGAGTAGTGACTAATGATAGACAAAGTTGGTGAGATTTTGAGCCTTATTTGACTGGCACATCTATATCAGTCTCATTGTCTTTTGATAATGTGTGATCTTCATGACATGTACATCCTGATTTTGCATTGAATTTCTATTCGAGACCACATTTTTATCACATGCATTAACATGGATATGATTAGGCATTCTTTGTTTTTCAGAAACTACATTAGTCAAATAACCTATCCTATTGACATGATTTTTTCCTTGATAAAACCCTTTGAGCTTTAACCTTTTCTTTTTGTATAACTCACATTTTATGCTTTTAAACTTAACCAAATATCCTACCCAAGTCATAAAGCTAGTGAAACATTTGTGATTGTCGAGTTTGTGGATGAACAAAATTCTAAGTGTGGGGGTGTATATATGTGAGGGTTGGTTATAATGTTGGGCTGTTGTTTTATATCTTATCATTGAAATTCTCATATTGATGTAGTTTATTTTAATTTTTATAAGGAAAAGAAAGAAAAAGAAAAGAAAGGGAAAAAAAGAAAAAAAGAAGAGAAAAGAAAATAAAAAAAGAAGAATGAAAAAAAGTGCTTAAAATAAATGTATCAAGGAAGAATTGCATATGTGTTGAAAAGTTATTTATGGTTTATGCATCTTTCTAGAGTTGTAATGGATGTGTTAGTATGTTGAATATGAGGTAGAGATTAGCTTGGAAGGTTCACTCTTATGATTTTATTGGTTGTATGAGTGATTACTTCGGATTGGTATATGCTTCATGTGATTTGTGTATGAGAGCTGAATGGAGTTGTGAAATGTAAATGTTGCATTCGTCATAACTGACAGTATCCAGTTTTTAATGAGTGTTGCTTTGTTTCACTAGCTTTGATGACTTTCATGCTACTTGACCCAAATACATCTCATCTTACCTTTGCCCACATTACAACCCTAACAAGTCCTTTGATTCGTGATTTTGCATGTGAACATTAGTAGTGGAGAAATGAAATGATATTCAAAATTATGGATTGTCAAGATCATGAATGATGTTGAGTGTACCCATGGATATATTTTAATTAAACATATTTTCCAAGTCTACCATTAGATTGCTCAGTTTTTGAAGATATTAAATGGTGATTGATCATTAGTAAATGCTTGGAATATTGATTTCTTGTTATAATTTTTGAAAGTCACTCATTTTTGGTTGTGATTATACAGTCTTGGAAAAATATGAGAATTGAGTAAATGTTTCAGGTCTTTGAGCTTAATTTGGATGATTTGCCTAAGGAAGGTCAAAAACCAAGTGTAGGGTTATTTGATAGGATTGAATTATCTTATTTTTTTAAATGTATTTTTATATGATTTCAATCCTATTCTCAAGATAAATTACTTAATTTGTGTTCAATTTGTGTTGACTACTAGGTTGGATATGATGATATATTTGAGACCAAAGAGAAGATGTTCAAAGCAAATTGGAGCAATTGTACAAAAAAATTAATTGGTTGCGCTGTGTTTCACGCAGCAACGCATGCGCAACATTTACGCAGCGTATGCTGCGTTTAATCCATGCAATATACACTGTGTTTAAGCAGCAGCATTGCGTTTCAACAAAACGCATACGCGGAAGCATAGTGTGATACGAGCCAAGGTGGTGACACTCAAGGTGTCGTTTTTCCTAATGGCCCGATAACTAGGAGTAAGGCGCGACATATGAAGATCAAATTAAATACTTTTGTTCAAGAGTTCATCTCTAGCAAATTGCAGATAGCTTATGGTGATCGTGAGAATTCGAAGTGCAAGAATGAA
>JANIJH010000223.1:67311136-67322278 GCA_024520975.1 Erythroxylum areolatum | reverse complement strand
TTGGGCAAACCTTTCTACCAAAGGCTTACACTTTCCTTTACTTCTCAATTTAGTTCCTTTAGACTTATTTTATCATTTCATCGTTCAAGTCTAATTTAGGTATTCTGTGTTTAGATCCGGGGGTTCCACATCACAGTGTGGGGAGGACTTCAAGCAGCAACAGTGGAGCACACCACAGTGGATGCTACAGTGCAGAGCAGAAAGGAGAGTTACGTGAGAGTTGGTGATAAACGCAGACGAGGAGAGGCATGAAGTAGTAAATTGAAACCTAAAGTTAATTTATCATGTCAAGCAACAGTGGGGATGCTACAATAAATAGAAGAGGGCTGCGTAAGAGGCAAAACCAAGTTTGGCTAGGGTTTAGAATGAGGGCTGAAGCAATTTTTTGAGAAATACTTATGAAGGGTTAAACATCCCAACGTCGGTTCGGAGGTGACATCGACGCCGACGACCCGAGTTAAGTATTTATTATTATTATTTTGTTTCTTTCTCTCATTAGGAATTGATTGTGTTATCCTATATTAATTGATTTGGGTATTGTGTATGGATAATCGGATTTTTGTTATTATTCGGTTATTTATGTATGAACCCATTAGGTATTATGAGTTGATGATTTTAATTCGTTCATTGGATCATTAATTGCAAAACCATTGCTAGAATTTTGATATAATCCGTAATTGTTATGTTGAAATTCATGTGTAGTGACTAATGATTCATAATCATTAGGGATAACATGAACAAGGTTAAATGACGCATCGTATTTGTTGCCTTGATTAATCGGTTTTCCTAATTCGTAATACTACTGCCTAATTAAATCTAGAGATCGTATCCTGGGTTATTTGGTGGTTATGTTTAATTAACAATCGTATCTTAATTAAACAAAACCTAAGGGAAAACTCAGATTAATTATTAATCCATGATTAATAGTTGCTAGGAGAGGTTAAAGAATAACAAAGCAATAAAAATATGCTTAATTAAGGTGTAGGCTGAGATTGAACCAAAGAACCGGGTCCTTACCAAATTCTACACCTTTATCATTTTTTGCATGTTTTCTTTAATTTTTTATTAGTTAGTTTCATTTTATTTTCTTCTTCCAAAAAACCAAAACCCCCATTGTTCGTAAACACCGATTAATTTCATTCTATAAACTTTACACATACTCTCTGTGGGATCGACCTAGACTCGCCACTACTATAGTAGTAGTCTAGTTATTTTATTTTGACTAGCGTAACGACGTGCGGTCACCTATGCTTTTGATACTATAGTTTACATAATAAATTAATTGCCTACACCTATTCTTTCTTATTCTAATATGTATCAATTTCTTTTTCAGCAAAGACTTGATTATAATAATTTGCATGTTTTTAGATGCTTGTGTTATCCTTGGTTACGACCTTGTGCTCCACATAAATTAGTACCTCATTCTAAATAGTGTTTTTTTATGGGATATAACAAACTTAATAAAGGTTTTATTGTCTTGATCATGAATATAAAAAGTTTGTTATTTCACGTCATGTTGTTTTTTATGAATAAGAGTTTCCTTTTTCCAAATCTTCCATAACAAGTTTTAGTGTTCACTATTCTTCACCAGCCACTATTTTCTTTACCATCACGATTTACCAACACTTCCTCCTCACCACTACTACTTCAGTCCTTGCCTAATGTAAATACCTTAACCAATTCCACCTTAACCAATTCTAGCTTCCCAAAAACACCTTTTACTACAAGGGCAAGATCATCTACCCTATATACATTCCATACATCAACATCATCTCAACTCCATGCCACACCCACTATTGATGCCCATTTTATTTCCTAACTCAACACACCCACACCATCCATAAACCATCCATCCACGATACCTAGTCTCACCATAACACCTATCATTGACAATTCCTTACCTGTGTCATATACATCGCCAGATAGCTCTTCTACAACATCATCTGAATTGCCTTTAATTGTTGGCTTAACTTGTTGCAATTTTGGATACTACTGCACTACATCACATCCTATGGTTACCAAATCTAAAACTTGTACTTTTAAGCCTCATTAATTTTTTTACCTCCTCTGAAATTAAACCATCAATTTATAAATAAACTAGTAAATCTAAAGTGGAGAAAAGTAATGACAGAAGAGTATAACGCGATGATCTACAACAACACTTGGGTTTTAGTTCCTCCTTCTTAAGTCGATAATATAGTTGGATGCAAATAGATATATCATATCAAGTGAAAGCGAGATGGTACGATTGATTGATACAAGGCATTTAGTAGCAAAGGGATTCAATCAATGACTAGGTGTGGATTATGCGGATACCTTTATTCTAGTTATTAGACCTGCCACTTTCTGTCTTTTATTATCGTATGCCTCATCTTAGGAGATTCAAAAATTGGAAGTTTCTGACACCTTTTACATGGTTCACTTGATGAGAATGTCTTTATTCAACAACCACAAGGGTATGTTCATCCTACATATCCGAACTATGTTTGTAAATTACAAAAATCTATTTATAGATTGAAACAAACACCTCGACGATGGTTTAAGTGTTTGACAAATGCATTGATTAACCTTGGTTTCAAGGGTTCAAAGACTAATACCTCTCTCTTCGTCCTACGTCATGGTTCGATTCAAGTTTTTTGTTTGTTATATGTTGATGATATTATTATCATGGGAAACAATAGTCATGTGGTCACCAACATAATTCAATCTCTCCAACAATCCTTTGCACTAAAGGATTTGGATGTCTTTCTTACTCTTTGGGTATGGAGGCACATTGGATTTCAGATGATTTGTTACTCACTCAGTGCCTGTTTGGATGAGTTTATATCAATAAAGCTTTTATTAGTAGAGCTTTTGTCAGTAGAGCTTTTTTTAGAAGAGCTTTTTTTAAAAGCCAGTTGACTGTTTGGCTATCAATTAAAAAAATAGCTTTTTTGAAAGAGTTTCATATAGTAGATTGTTTGGCAACATAAAAATAAAAAGCACCTTTATTAATTTTAACTATATTTTATTTTGTAATAACAATTATTTATGCATATAAATATTATTTAAAGTATATTAAACAATATGCAAAGCACAATATATCAATTATTATATAATTTTAAACCATACGAAACATAAATGAAAATATATCTAACCAAATTTTTTATATGAATTATAATGGAAGTAAAACTAATATAAAAATAAATATTAAAACATATAAAAAAGTCAAATAATATTATATAAATCTCAAAATAAAAGTAAAGATAAGTTTGTGGGTATTGTGAAAATTATGTGTAAAATATAATGACAAAAGGGACTAAAAAATAGACTAATTAATTGATCTGAAAAATCTACCTGAACAAGTACTTTTTTGAAAAGCTTCAAATTTGAGCTTATAAAAAAGCTGTATTTTGGTTGCCGAAAAAGCTAGATCTACTAAAAAAGTGATTTTTTATTTTACAGCCAAACACTTATTTTTCTTAAAAATAGCTTTTGCGGCGGACAAAAGTGCTTATTCACTCTCCAAAAGCTTAACCAAACAGACACTCAGTCCAAATATATAAAGACTTATTGAATAAAACTCGTATGGAGGATGAAAATAATGTTGCTACACCAGCTTGTGACAAAGTAAAATTGAGTATTCATAATGGAACTTACTTTTCAGACATAACTCTTTATTGGGGTATTGTTGGAGGCTTGCAATGCCTCTAGCCTCTATTTAACTAGCCCAAGAATATAATGAATTTTTTTTCAGGTTTATGATATTCTTAATAATGATCATGCCTCTTCTCCAAAACATTCAAGTCCATCATCTTTAACAATTTCAACCCATCATTGTTCAACACCTTTATCTCCACTATCTTCTTTAAGTAACTCATCAACACCTCCAAGAAAATGGCGCTCTTTGATAGAAATTTATGAACAAATAGAAAGGCGTCAATTTGTAGCTATTCAATAGCCTAACTATTTTGAAGATGTTATGCAAATCAAAGAATGACATGCTACCATGGAAGAAGAAATTAGAGCCTTCAACAAACATAACACCTGGGAGTTTGTTGACCTACCAGATGACAAAAAGACAGTTGGTATAAAGTGGATGTACAAGCTAAAGTTCAGACCTAATGGTTTGATACAAAAATACAAAGCACGGTTAGTTGCTTATGGATACATGCAGCAAGAAGGTATTGATTTCGAAGAAACCTTTGCCCCTATAGCTAGATTGGACATTATTAGAACTGTTTTGACTATTGTTGTACATTATAGATGGAATGTTTATCAACTTTATGTTAAATTAGCGCTTCTCAATGGTCTCTTGGAGGAAAAAGTTTTTGTAGATCAACTAATAGGTTATGCAGTTTGTTGCATGCGCATGCCTTGGCCTCTCCAATAAGTCAAATATAATGGCTATTGGTTACATGCTTTGGCCTCTTCCATTTACTCAACAATAATGGCCACTGTTGCATGCCTTGGCCTCTTCCACTTATGTTAACAATAATGGCCACTGTTGCATGCCTTGGCCTCAGAGATATAGATTGAAGAAATTAACAGATGCTTGGACTTCAACTATAAATAGAAGGGATGGTTGGAGACTTAAAAACCACCCCACTCCTTCCTACAAATCCTCTCATCCTTTCTTCAGTTATTTTCTGTATATTTGATGAGTATTGAAAGCCCTTTGTTCCAGCCTTTATACTTGTATACATTCTCCACATATTAGTAAAATTGCTCACACTACGGCCGTAGACGTAGGTCATATTGACCGAACCACAAAAGTTTTTGTGTTCTGTCCCATTTTATTTTGTCTATCTTTATTTTTGTTATTATTTTTTGTGCTATTAAATTCAATCGGTCTCCGATCCAAGGGCATTTTTTTAACAAACTGGTATCAGAGCTTCTCCTGTTAGTCTAACTTATTGTATGCTCTGTGGTTGCCACTAAAATGGACCCTCCACATCAGAAAGTGACTTATATTTTTTTTATTGTGAGTCTAAATGAGGCCCATTGCCTCGATTTTGTTTGTGGGGCCCAATGCCTCAATTTTGTAAACGGAGTTTAGCTTTGCTTGTGGGGCCCACATCTCGACTTTGCCTGTGGGGCCTGCATCCAATGCTTTTGTGGGTTCCGCTATCTTAGTTTCTCGTGTGAGGCCCACTTGTAGAAAAATGGTCAGAATATCAACTTTTTGACCATCATGACGATAACGAAGATCTCTATTGAAAAGTTTGACTGGAGTATTAACTTCGGTATATGGTAGCTCAAGATGCAAGTCATTTTAATACAAGATGGGTGTGAGATTGTACTTGGTGGAGTGGAGAAAAGTCCAAACAGATATGGCGTAAGATAAATTCACAGATCTAGATAAAAAGGCTAGATCAGCCATCATATTAAATCTCTTCGATGAGGTTTTGCAGGAGGTTGCTGTTGAAAGCACAGCTAAAGCTATGTGGGACAAATTGAAAGCTATGTACATGAAGAAGATGGTGGAAAATAGACTTTATTTGAAACAGAAGTTGTACATGTTGAGGATGATAGAAGGTACATCTATTCTTTCACACCTGGATAAATTTGATTCTCTTATTTTGGACTTGAAGAATGTAGATGTAAAAATTGAGGATGAAGATCAAGCCATATTGTTGTTATGTTCCCTTCCCCAATCCTTTAAATATTTTCATGATACTATGATTTATGGGTAAGAGTCAGTCTCATATAATAGTATTAAGTCTGCATTAAAGTCAAAAGAGCAGATTGATAGGGACATCATTGGGGAGACTAGTGGAAGTTAGGCAGAGGGACTATTCGTACGAGGTAGATTTGAAAATAGAGATTTTGAAAGAAGTAGATCCAAAGGTAGGTCAATATCTAGAAATAGAAATAAAATTTGTAATTATTGCAAGAAAAAGGGGCATATAAAGGCTGACTGCTATAAATTGAAATATAAGGAGAAAAATAAAATTGAATAGAATAACAGCAACACTGTCGAGGCTAGTGTAGCAACAAATGAGAATGAGGGAATTATCTTTGTAGCCACAGAAGATAAAATTAGGTCTAACAAGGAGTGGGTTTTAGATTCGGGTTGTTCTTACCACATAAGTCCCGACAAGGAGTGTCACTTATGAGTTATTGAATGGCGGAATTATTTTGATAGGTAATAATGCTGCCTGTAAAGTTGTTGGTAAAGGTACAGTCTGGATCAAAATGTCTGATGGTATCATTAGAACACTCACTGACGTTAGACACATTCTTGATTTAAAGAAGAATCTCATCTCTTTGGTTAAAGGTGGAGTTTTAAAATTTTCTAAAGGTACTCTTGTAGTAATGTAAGCTTGCAGGTCTGGTAGTTTGTATGTTTTGCAGGGATCTACAGTAACAGGTGCTGCGGTAGTCTCTATTGATGGTGACATTACCAAATTGTGGCACATGTGTTTGGGATATATGGGTGAGAAAGGTTTAACGTTGTTAAGCAAGAGAGGCCTACTTTATGGTCAAAGTATTGGTAAGATGGACTTTTGTGAGCATTGTATCTTTAGGAAGCAGAAACGAGTCAGTTTCAATTCTCTAACTATTCACAAAACTAAAGGTACTTTGGATTATATGCATTCTAATCTTTGAGGGGCCTCTCGTATTCCATCCAAAGGTAGTGCCCAGTATATGTTGACTTTTATTGATGATTATTCAAGGAAGGTTTAGGTGTATTTCTTGAAACATAAAAATGATGTTTTCTTAACCTTTAAGCAATGAAAAGTTTTGATTGAAAAGCAGACAAGAAAACATGTCAAGCGACTACGGATAGATAATGGTTTGGAATTTTGTGGAGGTGAATTCAATGAATTTTGCAAGAATGAAGGAATTGCTTGGCATCACATTGTCAGAATAACTCCGCAACAAAATGGAGTCACCGAGCACATGAACCGGACTCTTTTGGAAAGGGCTCGATGTATGATCTCTAATGTAGGGTTGACACTTGATTTTTGGGTAGAAGCCATTACAACAGCTTGCTACATTGTAAACCACTCTCCTTGTGCTCCTCTTAATTTCAAGACTCCTGGGGAAGTTTGGTCAGATACTCTTGTTGATTACTCTACTTTAAAAATATTCGGGTGTCCAGCATATATGCATGTAAATGAGGGAAAGTTAGAGCCTAGGGCTAAGAAATGTATTTTCCTTAGTTATGCTTCAGAGGTGAAAGGATATCGTTTGTGTTGTCCTGATCCCAAGTCACCTAAATTTGTAATTTGTAGGGATGTTACATTTGATGAGTCCTCTATATTGTATCCTAGAAAAGAGTCTTATAATCTTTGTAATTTAGAAAAAGAGGATAGTACGCAGAAACAGGTTGAGTTAGAGATTAGTAGTTCAGATCCTTCAAAGACGTCTTCTACACATCAGACAAATCAAGCTAATGAACCAGATCCTGCTCATGCTCAAGATGAAATAGTAGAAGAACATTCCATAGTTAGAGATAGACCAAGACGAGAGATTTGACCACTATAGAGGTATGCAAATTTAGTTGCATATGCATTATCAGTGGCATAGGAAACAGGTGGAGACAATCAACCTTCCACATATACGGAGGCAGTTTCAAAAGTTGATGCTGATAAGTAGGTGGTGGCCATGAATGAAGAAATGGAATCTTTACACAAGAATGATATTTGGGTTTTGGTGAAGTCATCAAACGGTAAGAAAATTATTGGCTACAAATGGGTCTTTTAAAAAAAAGAAGGTACTTCAAGTATTGAAAATGCAAGGTATAAGGCACGTATAGTTGCAAAGGGCTACAGTCAGGTACAAGGTGTTGATTTTAATGATGTTTTCTCACCAGTGGTGAAACATAGCTCTATTCGTGTATTACTCGCATTGGTTGCCATGTTTGATTTAAAATTAAAACAACTTGACGTCAAGATAGCATTCCTGTATGGAGAATTAGATGACCAGATTTATATAAAGCAACCTGAAGGTTTTGAAGTTGTAGGAAAGGAAGACCAGGTGTGCTTGTTGAAGAAATCCTTGTATGGATTGAAGCAATCACCAAGACAGTGGTACAAGAGGTTTGATTCATTTATGTAGGGTCATTATTTCTCCAGGAGCATGTATGATAGTTGTGTTTACTTTCGAAAGTTAGATGGCATCTCGTTCATCTATTTATTGTTATATGTTGATGATATGCTCATTGCTGCCAAGAATGTCACAGATATTCACCATTTGAAGGCTTTATTGCATGGTGATTTGAGATGAAAGATTTAGGAGCAGCAAAGAAAATTCTTGGCATGGAGAAAAGACGTGATCGAGAAGCTGGTAAATTATTTTTGACTTAAAAGAATTATCTCAATAAAGTTTTAGAGAGATTTGGCATGCAAGATGCCAAAACAGTTAGTACTTCTCTTGCTAGTCATTTTAGACTATCTACTACTTAATCACTACAGTCACAAGAAGAGGAAGATTATATGGCACGAGTTTCGTATTTTAGTGTTGTTGGCAGTATTATATATGCAATGGTATGTACTTGTCCCAATATTTCACAAGCTTTTAGTGTCGTTAGCAAATGTTCGGCCAATCCTGGTAAAAAACATTGGCAGGCGGTGAAATGGATTCTCAGATACTTAAAGGGCACTTTAAACTTTTGTTTGGAGTTTGGTAGAACCAGCAACACTTTGTTTAGTTTTGTAGATTCAGATTATGCCGATGATCTCGATAGAAGCAAGTCTCCAGCAGGTTATGTATTTTGCATTAGAGGTTGTGTCGTTAGCTGGAAAGCTACTCTACAACATGTACTGATTTTATCTACTACTAAAGCAGAATATATGGTAGTTACTGAGGCTATCAAAGAAGCATTATAGTTGAGAGGTTTATTTGGCAAGTTATCCCTTCATCAAGGGGTTACTACTATTTATTGTGATAGTCAGAGTGCTATTCATTTGACGAAAGACCAGATGTATCATAAGAGGACGATGCATATTGATGTGAAGTATCATTTCATTCAGGATACTATTACAAAGAAGAAGATCCTAAGGACAATCCTACTGACATGTTTACGAGGGTTCTTCCAGTTTACAAGTTCAAGCAGTGCTTGGACTTAATTGGTGTTTATAGTTGGTGATATAGCCCTTTTGGGGCATTATCAGAGAAGGTGGAGTATATAACTAATTGTTCAGGACCAAGTCAAGGTGGAGATTTGTTGCATGTGCATGCCTTGGTCCCTCCAATAAGGCAAATATAATGGCTATTGGTTTCATGCTTTGGCCTCTTCCATTTATTCAACAATAATGGCCACCGTTGCATGCCTTGGCCTCTTCCATTTAAGTCAACAATAATAGCCACCATTGCATGCCTTGGCCTCATAGATATAGATTGAAGAAATGGACAGATGCTTGGACTTCAGTAATAAATAGAAGGGATAGTTGGAGACTTAAAAACCACCCCACTCCTTCCTACAAATCCTCTCATCCTTTCTTCAGTTATTTTCTATATATTTGATAAGTTTTGAAAGCCTTTTGTTCCAGCTTTTATACTTGTATACATTCTCCACATATTAGTAAAATTGATCACCCTCTGGCCGTGGACTTAAGTTATATTGACCAAACCACATAAATCTTTGTGTTCTGCCCCATTTTATTTTGTCTATCTTTATTTTTGTTACTATTTTTTGGGCTATTAAATTCAATCGGTATCCAATCTAAGAGCATTTTTCTTAACACAGTTAAAGGCCAAGAAAGTAAGGTTTATCGACTTAAAAAGGCTCTGTATGACATTAAACAAGCACCTAGGATTTGGTACTCAAGAATTGACAGCCATTTAGCAAGCTTGGACTCCAAAAAAGTTCAAGTGAACCAACGTTATATGTTAAAGCATGTCAGCCTAATGAGATACATACAGAGTGTTTGAACGTAGATGATTTGATTTATACTTCAAACAACATTACTTTGTTGGTGGATTTTAAAAGGTTGATGATTAAAGAGTTTGAGATGTCAGATTTAGGCATGATGAGATATTTTTTAGGGTTGGAGGTGAAGCAAACTAACAATAGAATTTTTCTCTCCCAAGAGAAATATGTAAGAGATCTTCTTGAGAAATTTCAAATGCAAGACCGTAATTATGTGAAAACTCCCCTTAATAGCAACCAAAAGTTCAATCTAGAAGACGGTGTAGACAAGATTGATGGTTTTACTTATCATAGTTTAATTGGTAGCTTGTTGTATGTGACCAATAGCAGGCATGATATTATGTACGCAGCAAGTTTGCTATCTAGGTTCATACAATAACCAAGTAAACTACACTATGGTGCTACTAAATGGGTTCTCAGATATTTGAAAGGGACGACCATTTTTTATAGGATTTGGTATTCTAATCTGAGCAATAAGCTTGAGTTATGTGGATTTTTGGATAGTGACTAGGCAAGTTCGCAAGATGATCGAAAAATTACTATTGGGTTTAGGTCACTTCTAAGTGGAGCCCAAAGCCTAAAATATGAAAGGGTGTTTTAAACCCTAAAGAAGAGTAGAGAAGAGTGAAGTGAATCACACGTTAGTACAATGCTTATAATACGATATATGAATACACGAGAAGGGGGGTTGAATTGTGTATTCTCCTTTTTTAACAAAAAATCTTTCAAAAATTTTTTGTTAAACAACAAGTTCCAAACTTCGGTAAATTTGAATTAATCAAAACTTTGAGAAAAACTTTGTTTTGAAATCTGAGTAATAACAAAACTTTGAACTTAAAGAAAGATAGAGTAGAGAGAAGTCGACACATCAATTTTATACTGGTTCACCCCAAACTGTGGGCTACGTCCAGTCCTCAAAAGTCTTTCTGAGATTTCACTTTCTCTTCAACATTTACAAGTATTCTTTCTGAGCCTCTTCAGGTCTCTACACTCAGTATTCTTTTACTCTTAGCCTCCGCAGGCTATCTGTACTACTTTCTTACAAAAGTGTTTGAACTCTGTTACAGTAATACTAGCTCTAGGCTAATTGACACAATAATCTTCACAAATAAGTTTTTTCGCTCGCGTATACGTAAATCAGCTAACGTTGCAATCTTTGACTTCGACTCATATTTATAGCCTTCGTCTGTAATTGTTTCTTGATTTTTGCTTCTTGAATCTTGCAAGAAACGGTTAATCAGTTGAGTTCTGTAACTAACTCGAACTGACTCTTGCGTCTTCTT
>JANIJH010000223.1:67284985-67298501 GCA_024520975.1 Erythroxylum areolatum | reverse complement strand
ATGCAAGATGAGATGAAATCTTTGCATGAAAATCACACCTATGAGTTGGTGAAGTTGCCTAAGGGCATGAGAGCCTTAAAGAACAAATGGGTGTTCAGAATCAATGTTGAAGAGCACAGTTTGAAACCACAGTATAAGGCCATATTGGTTATTAAGGGATTTAGTCAAAGGAAAGGTATTGACATTGATGACATTTTTCTCCTGTTGTAAAAATGTCTTCTATCCAAACAGTTATTGGTTTTGTTGCTAGTCTTGACATGGAGATTGAGCAGATGGATGTCAAGACAGCCTTCCTTCGTGATGATTTGGAGGCGGAGATTTACATGAAACAACCTGAGGGCTTCAAGGGGAAAGGAAAAGAAGACTTTATGTGCAAACTGAAGAAGAGCTTATATGGGTTGAAGCAGGCTCTGAGGTAAGGGTATAAGAAGTTTGAATCAGTTATGGGAGAGCAAGGGTACATGAAGACTTCTGGAGATCACTGTATGTTTGCACGCAGATTTTCTGATGATGATTTTATCATATTGATACTTTATGTGAATGATATGTTGATTGTGGGTAGGATTGCTTTTAGGATTGCTGAGCTGAAGAAGAAACTAAGTCCTTTGCCATGAAAGACTTGGGTCATGCCAAGCAAATTTTAGGTATGAGAATTACTCATTGCAAGGATGCTAGAAAGCTGTACTTATCGCAAGAGAAGTACATAAAGAAGGTACTTCAAAGGTTTAGTATGACTGAGGCTAAACATGTTGCGAGCCCACTTGCTCCTCATTTCAGGTTGAGTGTCAACCAATGTCCTTCTACAGATGAAGAAAAGGAAAAGATGAAGAAAGTTTCATATGCCTCAACAGTTGGCAATTTCATGTATTCCATAGTGTGTACTAGGCTAGACATTGCTCCTACAGTTGGTACAGTGAGTCATTTTCTCTCTAATCTAGGTAAAGAGCATTGGAATGTGGTGAAGTGGATTATGAGGTATCTCAGAGGTGCAACTGACTTGAGTCTTAGTTTTGGTGGTGATAAGCCTTTTCTAGTTCGTTTTACTGATGTAGACATGGTAGGAGATTTTGATTCTCGAAAGTCTACATCAGGTTTCATAATCAAGTTTGCAGGGGGAGCTATAACATGGTAATCAAGGTTGCAGAAGTGTGTTGCTTTATCAACCACAGAGGCTAAGTTTATTGCAGTTATAGAGGCTTGTAAGGAGTTGCTGTGGATGAAAACCTTTCTTCTTGAGCTTGGTTTCAAGCAGGACTGGTATGTATTATTTTGTGATAACTAGAGTGCCATTCATCTTGGCAAGAATGCTAGTTTCTATGCAAGGTCAGAACACATTGATGTTAGGTATCATTGAATACGAGATGTGGTGAATTCCAAGTTGCTAGAACTAGAGAAGGTTCATGAAGATGATAATGGTGCTAACATGATGACTAAAGCATTACCGAAGGAGAAGTTTGAGATTTGTTGCTTGATGGCCGGTATGACTAGATCGTCCACTTAGTCGTGAGGGGGAGATTTATTGGGTTTGTGTCACTTTTAAGTGGAGCCCAAAGAATAAAATATAAAAGGGTGTTTTAAAACCTAAAGAAGAGTAGAGAAGAGAGGTCAGCAGGAAGAGAAAAGAGAGAGAAGAAAATTAGAGAAAGAAGAAAATTTTCGTTTTTTCTCCAACTTTGCGCAGTATTCTTCTCACCTTCGATCGCATGGTGATTTCTTGTTGGAATGACGTGAAATTTTAACCAGAGATTCCTCTCTCGTTGTTCTTCATTCTGAATGGTGGAGATTAGATTTGGAGGTCTCCAAGGTGCCCTGATCTTCAGTCGAAGTTTCTGAGATTTTAAGGGTGATATTGTTCTTAACTCTTTGATTCTTTCATCTTGTTGATGATTATTGTTGTATTTTTTGAGTTAAGTGGTGACTCTAGTTATATCTAGAGGTGAAAAACTCTTTATAACTTGATTGATGATAGTGGAGTTTTTCTTTACTGGACTAGATCCCGTGATTTTTCCTTTATCACATTGAGAGAGGTTTTTCACATAAAAATTATCTGTGTTCTTTATTTCTTGCTGCTTAATTTAGTGTATTGGTGAGTTTGTTGGCTGTTGTTTTTTTCTTTTGGATTGATTGTGGTTGTTCACACAGGAAAGGTTTATTGGTTTTGGTTTGTTGCCGCTGCGTGACCGACACCTCCTTTCCCAACAATTACCTTTGGCTATGATTTCAACCTTAGTTCAGGAGCTGAGTGTTGGAGTTCAAAGAAGCAGTCATCCATAGCTCTTTCCTCATCAAAAGATGAATATATGGCTGTTACTGCAACAGTCTATCAAGCAATTTGGTTGTGTCATAAACTCAATGACATGAAGCAAAAGCAAGTTTCTGGTGAAAACCGTAAGATATCGTTTGTGTAATATTTTCAATGATTGTCTTATTGAATGAGTAAAGTATATATACACAATAAATGATTCTAATCTAGCAATTGAATACAATTTGTTATGATCTAATGGTCTCAACGATGACAGCATATTATTTTGTCAGTAGCTACAGCTGGAGGGCAGTTATCGTTGGAGCTAATCGTCTGATGTATATGTGCAGATATGATATTGTAAGCTGCAGATGATGATTTATCCATCCTCAAATGAATGGGCCTGGAATCTTTGGTGGACTTATCAATATTACAGATTGGACTTGGGTTGAGGTCCTGATCCATCATTCTAACATTCCCTGTCAAGCGAAAACTGGGATGAACATTGACGTTGAGTTTGGAGATGAGCTTCGACGATCGGACCACCGTAAGAGGTTTTGTAAGTAAATCTGCTAATTGATTTTCAATGTTGACATATCTCACATCTAATTCTTCTTTTTTGATTTTATCTCGTATGAAATGAACGTCAAATTTGATGTGTTTCGTTCGAGCATGAAACACTGGATTTAAGGCAAGAGACCTAGCGCCATTGTTGTCACACCAGATAATTGGTGTTTGTTTGAGAGTAAAACCCAGCTGCTTAAGTAGAGAGTGAAGCCATAGGACTTTCGTAGAAATTTGAGCAAGTGCTCTATACTCAGCTTCGGTGCTTGAGGGAGAAACAGTGGATTGCTTCTTTGAAATCCATAATATCAGATTACCCCCTAAGAAGACACAACCGCCAGTAGTGGACTTCCATTCGTCTAGATTTCCTACCCAATCAGAGTCACTGTAAGCTTCGAGAGAGAAAGGATTTGACGACGGATGAAATAAGAGAGCAAACCCTAAGGTTCCTTTTAGGTATTGTAAGACACACTTGCAGACAACCCAGTGATAGTCGAGAGGGTTAGAGAGAAATTGACTTAAGCGATTGACTTTATAATTGATATCTGGTCTGGTATGACATAGGTATTGTAACGCTCCAATGATGCTTCTGTACAGGGTTGGATGTGCAAAAGGAGAACCCTCAAGAGCCGATAGCTTGGAACCAAGAGCCATGGCAGTGGAGCATGGTGTACAGTCGGACATATTGGTGCGAGCAAGGAGATCCACGGTATACTACCATTGTGACAGGTACAAACCATCTTTATTTCTGTAAGCTTCAAAACTAAGGAAGTGATGTATACTAACTAGGGTTTTGAAAGCAAATTTGCTGTTGAGTTGCTTGATTATTGATTGAATGTCTGAATGTGAATTCCCTGTTATTAAGATGTCATCAACGTAGATTAGAAGCAGTAATAGGGAGCCATGACACTTTCTGTAGAAAAGGGAAGTATTGGATTTGGAATTGTGAAATCCCCAATGTAGAAAAGTAGACTTTAAGGTAGTATACCAAGCTCGTGGAGCTTGTTTAAGGCCATAAAGTGCCTTATCTAATCTGCAAACATGATAAGGAAATTGGTGATCCTCAAAGCCTTCGGGTTGATGGATATATATTTCCTCATGTAGATGGCTATTGAGAAAGGCGTGATTAACGTCTACTTGCTAGATGTCCCAATTTTGTGAAACAGCAATAGATAACAACATCTTAATAGTTGAAGATTTTATCACAGGATTGAAAGTCTCTGTAAAATCAAGGCCTGGAGTTTGGTTGAATCCTTTAGCCACAAACCGGGCCTTGTATTTTGCAATTGCACCATTAGAATCATACTTGATGCGAAACACCCATTTAGTGCCCAAAATTTTCATGGAGGACTGAAAAAGAACTAGAGACCATGTTTTATTGCGTTGGAGAGCCTGAATTTCTGATTGCATGGCTTCTTTCCATATGGGATCTGTGAGAGTAATGGTAGTTGATGTTGGTTCAGAGGTTGAGGAAGATGTGAGAGATGAGTGATAGATCTTTGGTTTAAAAATACCACTTTTAGCTCGTGTCTACATGGGATGTAGGTTTCGGAGACATTGTGGTGTAGGAGGATGAGGAAAATTAGATAATGGTGAAGAAGAAATAAGATTAGAGTTGTGTACCTGAGTTGTTGTCCCTGAAGAAGAAGAATGCAGGAGAGGTTCCCTGCTTGGAGACTGTCCAGTAATTGCCTGGAAAGTGTCAGTCAATATAGAAATAGGAAGACTAGGTTGGCTTGTATGGGGAGTAGGTTGCTTGTGGAATAGGGATAAGTAGGGAAACTCAGATTCATTGAATGTGACGTGTCGAGATATGTATAAATGGCCAGATGGGTGCAAGCATTTATAGCCTTTATGATAAGGACTATAGCTAAGGAACACACATTTGCTGGTGTGGAAGTCTAGCTTATGTTTGTTGTAGAACCGTAAGAAGGGAAAACATGTGTAGAGCCCGGCCTCTACCGCCATCACTCCAGGTATTGTCCTCTTTGGTACTTGGGTGAGCCACTGCTCGAACCCAAGACCTCAAGGTTTTGTTGCAAGTTGCTCTCGACCAATATATGGTTCTTGAATATTTAGATTTGACAAATCTGTAGTGACATGATTAGTTGCCCCGCTATCCACAAACCAATTAGGTTTAGAAGAAGAGTTGGGAGAAGTAGCAGCTAAATGATGAGCTAGATATGCCTGTTGAGGAGTGTTATTTATTTGCTGGGAAGGTTGATTTGATCGATTGCCTTGCCAGTGAATGTCAAAACGCTTGTAGCATTTTAATGCCTCATGCCCTGGTTTCTGACATAATTGACAATGCAACTTGTTTCTACTCCCTCGTCCTCTGTTTCCTCGGCCTCTATAGGATCCGCGACTATGATTGGAAATGCGAGTAGGTTGAGTATGATAGGTTGCTAAATTAGCAGATGTAGAAGATACAGCAATATGAGAGATGACGTATTGTTGTTCAAGCCTGGTTTCATGCATCATTAAGGTGTAAAGAACATCTTGAAGAGAAGAGACACCCATAGATCCAGTGAGGAGTACAACCACTAAGTCATATTCACTACCTAAACCACTAAGAGCACTAAGAATTAATTCTTGCTCTGTCACAGCATGACCAGCAATTTTAAGTGAGTCACCAATGGACTTTACCTTCTGTATATAATTAGAGATAGTTGAAGCGCCCTTTTTAAGGGATGATAATTTTTTCTTGAGCTGCAAGACTTTAACAAGTGAAGTCTGCGCATATAAGCTAACAAGGATCTGCCAAAGCTCCTTGGAAGAGCTAGCATGATTAATTTGGCCAATAACAGTGTCACCGATAATGATGAGAAGTCAGCAAAGAAGAAGTTGATCTACTCGAACCCAAGCTTTATAAGCTAGATTAGGGGTAGAAATAAGATCAGCAGTATTTTCTAAAGACATAACAAATGGAGGAGGAGAAGCATGATCCAGTGAGATGTAAGCTTCTAGATCCAATGCGCATACAGCTGCAAGAATTTGAGGGCGCTAGTTGAGAAAATTGTGCTGATCGAGTTTCAAAGGAAGGTTCAAATTTAGTGTTTTGGCTAGGGTAGAAAATTCAATGGAGGAAGAGTTTAGGATAGCGCTGGAATCATGTTCATTGGAAGAAGAAGAAGACCCAGTATCCATGACGATAACAATTTGATGACGATGAGTCAGTGAAGCTCTGATACCATGAAAACCATAAGATATCGTTTGTGTAATATTTTCAATGATTGTCTTATTGAATGAGTAAAGTATATTATACACAATAAATGATTCTAATCTAGCCATTGAATATAATTTGTTATGATCTAATAGTCTCAACGATGACAGCATATTGTTTTGTCAGTAGCTACAATTGGAGGGCAGTTATCACTGAAGCTAATCATTTGGTGTATATGTGCAAATCTGATATTGTGAGCTGCAAATGATGATTTATCCATCCTCAAATGAATGGGCCTGGAATCTTTAGTGGACTTATCAGTATTCTAGACTGGACTTGGGTTGAGGTCCTGATCCATCATTCTAACATCTGGAACAACTATTTTCTGTGACAATCAGTCCACTATTGCTATGACAAAGAATCTAGTGTTTCATAGTCGATCAAGACATATCGAGATTAGGTATCATTTCATCAGGAACTTAGTTGCAGAAGGGATTATAAAGATGACGTATTGCAACACCAATGAACAACTTGCAGATATATTTACGAAGTCTCTGCCTCTTTCAAAGTTTGAGAAGTTAAGAAATATGTTTGGTGTTGTAAATTTCTGCATTACGGGGGAGTGTTAGAAAATAACGCATAAATTAATGATTCTGTTTAGATTCTCAATCTTTCTTTAGTTAGTTACAGTTCCTAGTTTTAAGGAACAAACATCCTGTTTCTAGTTTGCAGGAGATGTTATTTGAGTTGTTGTGATGGTGGCTAGATTTTAGGTGTGTCGTTAATTCTGAAGTTATTTTAAAGCTCATTTGTCAGAATTTGCATAAGCCTCTGTTTCTTTACCTCTCTGCTTTACTGCGTAAGACAGAAGTGTGAGATATTTTCTTTTCCAATTCTATCAAATCGAACGATGTGTAACTCGAATGCGATAGCCAGACGGATGGATAGAGACACGTTATTACGATTTACAAGGGTTGCGGCACGAAATTGATTTCCATCACCCTAATCCAATGGAATGCACATTAGATATACAGAAATACAACTCTCTGTTACAGAAGGAAAGAGTCTATATTTTCATGGATGGGTTGGATGATTAACTCGATAATATTATAAGTGATGTTCTCTAGCAAAAGCCCTTCCCCCCTATTGAGCACGCCTATGCACATGTTCAGAGGGAAGATGACATCTAGAATGGATAGTGCTCCTAATAGTGTTGTTATGGCCACCAAAGGAGTTAAATCTAGTTAGCCATATTTGGTGAGGCCATCAATCAAATTGAAGGGCCAATCTGATGGAGGAAAGTGCACTCATTGTGGAAATAGTATCCTAATTGGTGGCATGAACTATAAGAACAAAGAAAGTGAGACACTATAATGAATACTACAGAAAGCGTGGGTCGAGCAGCCATAGTTACCGGCGAACCTCAATTATCTCTCATTCCCATGACAAAATCTTCTGCCATTGACATTGCTCAAGGTAATTATAGGCTGACCCTCTATGCCTCTAATGCTCTTATTAACGATGATTGGATTATCGACTTAGGGGCTACATACCATGTGACCTTTGGCTCTAACGACTTCTCTCATATGACATCGTCACAACAAACCTGCATCACAAACACCAATGGAGTTGCATACCCAGTCATTGGGGTTAGAATTTTATCTCTATCACCATCTCTATCCTTATCTCATACTCTCTTGGTTCCATCTTTATCAAATAAATTGATGTCAGTGAGTCAAGTTACTGAAGAACTCAATTATGTAGTATTAATTTATCCTACGTTTTGTCTTATTCAGGATATTCTCATCAAGGCAATAATTGGGTGTGGTACTAAGAGAGAGTGGTTAAATTATGTAGATGACTTCAGTCCAGGTCAAGCGAATCACATGCAACATCATGATAGTAGCAAAGAGCGGTAGGTATGGTTGTGGCATCATTGACTGGGCACCCATCATTTGGTTATTTTTGGTATTTATTTTCAGATCTTTTTTCCAAGTACGAACTGAAGACCTTAAATGTGAAACATGTATTATGGCTAAGAGTCGTAGAGTTTTCTATCAAGCAAGTTTGAATAAAAGTATAGTTCCTTTCTCCTTAATACATTCTTAAGTATGGGGACCCTCCACAGTAACTCCTTCTAGTCACCACTGGTTTGTGATTTTTGTTAGTGATTGTACTCGTATGACATAGATCTACAAAATGAAGACAAAATATGAAGTGTTATCTATTTTCCAAGCATTCCATACCATGATACAAACCCAATTCTTAGAAAAATGCAGGTTTTATGTTCAGATAATGGTGGAGAGTTTATTAATCACCAATTTCATAATTATTTTCAACACCATGGCCTCCTCCATGAAACATCATGCTCTCAATCCCCATAGTAAAACGGTGTCATCGAGAGAAAAATTGACATATTTTAGAGACCGATCGAGCCTTACTTTTTGGAATACACATCCCTAAGCATTATTGGGACGATGTGGTCATCACTGCGATGTACTTGCTCAATTGGATGCCTTAAAAAATCTTAAATTTCAAGACTTCAATACAGGTCTTATCGACTCCTGTTTCTCTGTCCACTGTTCTTATGCTTCCTCCTCGCATCTTTGACTGTGTTGCATTTATTCATCTCCACAAAAACCAACACACTAAGCTGGATCCATGTGTCGTTCGGTGCTTGTTTTTGGGCCACAACCTTCATAAAAAGGGATATAAGTGCTTTAATCCTATAGCTAATCGCATCTACATCTCCGTGGATGTTACCTTCCTAGAATCTGAGATGTTCTTTCAAAACCCAGTATTGGTTAATGACTCTAGGAAGTGTGATAGCAGCAAGAGTTGAACTAAAAATGGGGAAATAGAGCATGAGTATGCCGATGCCAAAAATATACTTAATAATGATGAACTTGCTGATGAAGAGCCTGCTACATCGGTTGCACCAGAAGAGTTGTTACATCAGTGCACAACTTAAAAATGAAGAGCCTCCTCTCACCTTTGTACCTGAAGAATTGTTTCATATTGAGAATATTCTTGAGGTAAGCTCTCCTATCACTGATCTTCATGCTAATACCTTAAATACTCTTGCTGGATATGTTTTGCCCCCTAGACACAACCGTGGAAGACCACCTAACAGGTACTCTCCTAATGAGGAAGAGATCTTCCACCCAACAGGTACTCTCCTAATGAGGAAGAGATAAGGACCAAGTATCCAATTGGAAACTGTTTGTCCACCCACAATTTTCTATAACCTCTCAAGACTTTTACACAGACTTTGTCCTCTTATCACAACCCAAGTAGTGTTAAAGAAGCTTTAACTAATCCAAACTGGGCTTAAGCAATATAAGAGGAGCCAAAGGCTTCACAAAAAACTAGTACTTGGAAGTTGGTCCCTCTACTAGAAGGAAAAAAGCTAGTGGGACGTAATTAGTATTCGCTATATGGATCAATCAATCGGTATAATGCAAGGCTTGTGGTAAAGGGATTCACAAAAACATATGGCAAGGGCTATTAGGAGATATTCTCACCGGTAGCCAAACTAAATATTGTTATAGTTCTATTGTCTCGTGTAACAAATTTAGACTCGCCACTACATCAACTCGACATTAAAAAAACACATTTCTCTATAGTGACCTTGAAGAAGAAGTGTATATGGACACCCCCACCAAGCTATAGAGTACCTTTGGAGACTATGTATGTATGCAAACTGGAATGGGCTTTATATGGTTTTAAACAATCACCACGGGCGTAGTTTGGCCGATTTAGTGATGTCATGAGAAAATATGGCTACCACGAAAGTAATTCAGACCATACACTCTTCCTAAAGCATTGACAAAAAAAGGTGACTGCTCTATTTGTTTATGTCGATGACATGAATATTGTCACAGGAGATGATGTAGAGGAAATTTCAAGACTTTAAAAGCAATTGTCAATAGAATTTGAAATAAAAGACCTTGGTGGACTCAAATATTTTTTAGGGATAAAGGTGGTAAGATCGCAAAGTGGTATATTTCTCACCTAAAGAAAATATATTGGATTTATTGTCAAAAGTGGGATTGTTGGAATGCAAATGAATAGAAACTCTAATAGTTCAAAATCATGGATTTGGGATGTGTTCAGACCAAGTACCATTCAAAAAAGGAAGATACTAAAAGCTGGTGAGTAATCTTATTTATTTATCTTATACTTGCCTAGATATTCCCTATGCTGTGAACACAATAAACCAGTTAATGGGATACATGGATGTAGACTAGGAGGGACTACTGTGAATCCAAATCTGAAGTTGAATTAAGAGTAATGGCTAAGGGGTTGTGTGAACTTCTTTGGCTTCAAAGGTTGCTAATAGAGATTAGATTTGGTCCCAGCTATGAAATGAATCTATTCTATGACAACAAGGTGGCCATCGGCATATTTCACAATCCTGTCAACATGATGATACCAAGCACGTGGAAGTGGATAGGCATTTCATAAAATAAAATTTGTAGAAAAACAATATTTGGTTTCCATTCATCAAATCAGATGAGCAACTAGCAGATATATGTACCAAGGCAGTGTCTAGTAGGTAATTTTATGACTCACTTGACAAGTTGGGCATTCAAGATATCTATGTACCAACTTGGCAAGGAGTGTTGACGTGAGTCGTTAACATTTGCCATTTAGGGAAAAAGACATATTTGTTATTTAGGAAAAACAATAGGCATGTATAAATCCCTTTGATGCCTTAGACATAAGCCCATGCTGGAGTAATCATATTTTGGGCTGGAGCAATGAACCTATTTGAAGTGGCTCACTTTGTACCGAAGATGCTAACGTAGTGTCTCCATATATTGCTTCCTAAAATTTGTCTTATAAATGGAATAATAAAATAGAATAAAGTACGAATGAAAGAAAAAAAGATTATTGTCTACAAAAGTATTATCTTACACAATCTGAATTTTTAGTTGACATAATAAATGTAAATTTTTATGATAGCTATGACGTAAAGGAATTATATTGACAAAGAAAGCAGATAAAAAACAACACTAAATAACACCCAATGGAAGCAAGAATTTTAAATGTAAGCACAAATAAAAGGGATACATGAACTTACGAGGAAAACCCCAACATAGGAAAAAACCTCGGGTAGCAAGTCAGAAAAATCTTCACTATAAAGGAGTACAAATGCTCTTTTACAAATAGGGTGGCTAAACACTTGTGTTACTAGCCTCCAATAAGTAGTAACTTATTTTCTAAAAGTCACCACTAGACTCCTTATATAGGGGCTAAAGACAAAAGGATTTTGTTATGTAGCCAACATGGGAAAAGGATCATATATGTAAGAGACCAAAGACTTAAGGCCTATTTCCACAAATAATGTCGGATGAAGGCTATCATGCAAAATTAAGGCAAACATAACAATCTCATTTTGATGCAAACGATTAATTCTCCACCTTGAAATGAAATTGAGTAGATTGAATTGTAACCTCCCTGTTCAAACTTCATAGCCACCTCCAAATTGAACGATACTCAAGGAACAAGTTTACTAAGTCTAAGCAGTGTTGGAACTTGGATCTAAGAAGAGTCTTTGTCATCATATTAGTAGCATTATCTATCGTACTAACCTTCACGACCATAATATCACCTTTTGCAATGACTTCTCGAACAAAATGATATTTGATATCAATGTGTTTAGTGCACTCGTGGAACATGTTATCTTTTGTTAAGAAAATAACACTTTGGCTATCACAATATATCTCTGATCTACGATCATCTTGAGTAAGCTCTGTATTAATACTTCTCAGCCAAATTGCTTCCTTCATTACTTCCGTAATTGCCATATATTCAGCTTTTGTAGTTGAAAGAGCTATTGTAGCTTGCAAATAAGCTTTCCAACTTATAGCACAACCACCAAAAGTAAAAATGTATCCAGATGTGGATCATCGAGTATCAAGATCACTCGCAAAATCTGAATCCTCATATCCAACCAATCTTGCTATAGAATTTCCAAATTCAATACAAGTTGTAGACGTACCTTTGAGATATCTTAATATCCACTTCATTGCATGCCAATGCTTCTTCCCTGGATTAACCATGTAACAACTTACCATGCTAACGACATGTGCTAAGTTGAGGCATATGCAAACCATTGCGTACATAATGCTCCCAATGGCACTAGCATATGGTGTCTTTTCCATTTACTCAATTTCTTCATCTAAGATCAGACATTGACGACAACTTGAAGTGTGTAGTAAGAGGTGTAGTAACTAGTTTGGCTTTGCACATACGAAACCACAAAACTTTGTGTACATCACCCTCATGAGAAAGATAAAGCTCCTTAGCCTTACAATCAAGCCTGATCTCCATACCTAAAACGCGTTTTGCTGCACCTAAATCCTTCATTTCAAATTCTGCACTTAATTGTGCCTTAATCTTGGTAATTTCTGACTTGCTCCTAGTTGCGATGAGTATGTCATCCACATAAAACAGTAAATACAAAAAGGAACCATCGTCAACGGATCTCATGTAAACACAAGAATCATAATTGCTTCTTTTGAAACCAAGATTTAAAATAACATATCAAAACATTTATACCACCGTCGAGGCGATTGCTTGAGACCATACAACAGCTTTTGGAGTTTACAAACATGGTCCTCCTTACCCTTAACCTGAAAACCTTCAGGTTGCAGCGTGTAAATTTCTTCTTCTAAATCACCATGTAGGAAGTGTTGTTTTAACATTTAGTCGCTCCAATTCAAGGTCATTAGATGAAACAAGACCAAGAAACAATCGAATGGAACTATGTTTCATAACGGGTGAATAAATGTCATTAAAATCAACTCTTGGTATTTGACTAAATCCTTTAGCAATAAGTCTAGCTTTATACCTTGGTTCTTCAGTTTTGAGAATTCTGTCCTTTTTATTGAACACCCATTTAACACTTGATTGCTCTTTTACATTTCGTTAATTTTGCTAGAATCTAAGTGTCATTTCCATTTCTTCCTGCATAGCCACAACCCATTTATTAGAATTTAGATAGGTAGTTACATCCTTATAACTAGTTAGCTCAAAAACAACTTTATGTCTCCTCAATAGTTATAAAAGCAAACCCAACAAAGTCTGCTTCCTCAATCAACGTCTGTCGAGGTACACCTTGATTGAAACAACGGGGACGATTAATAGCAATAGAACAAGATGGCTGAACATTATTCATATTGGCTTATCGCTCCACCTCAACTTGAGTAACTTTAACATCCTAATCATGGCTCTCAACAACATTGGGAATAGTCAACTCCTCCTTTTGATATAGCATAGATGCTTCATCAAACACAACATTTCTTAATGTGAAGACACATTTGATTGATCTGGGTTCTAACTTCCCTTCATTTACATGTGCATAAGCTAGACATCCAAATACTTTAACGTCACCATAATTTGTCGGTTTACCTGACCAAACTTCTTCAGGTGTCTTTAAACCGATAAATATATGAGGAGATGTAGCATCCCACTCCCGCAAGACCCGAACCTGATATCGATGGTGATATCCGAGCCCGTGCCTCACGAGGGTGGTATGC
>JANIJH010000223.1:67226070-67239512 GCA_024520975.1 Erythroxylum areolatum | reverse complement strand
ATGTAAAAGACCCAATAATTAATCCAGAAATTAAAGGAAAATGTCATTAACTCTTAATGATAAAAATGCATCTAACACATACCAAAGATATAGTTGAGGACGTATTTGATCTAGAGGGAAAGAGATGGAAATGGAGGAACAGGAACATCCATGATTCCTTCCAGCATCAGGATCACACTCTTCATTGTAGGCCGCAAAACTGGATCTTCTTGTATGCACCATAGTCCCACTTTCACCATTCTTTCCAGGGTTTTATGATCCATTTCATCGTCAGCTTCCACGAGCTTGTTCAACTGCCTCGTCATGAAGCTTTCATGTATCCAACAGGAAAGCGTTTTTACTGCTGTTGTGGAAATGTTCATTGTTGTGCAGCAAACAATCTCCAGCAGGATAACTCCAAAACTGTAGATGTCAGCTTTTACTGATACAATAGCATTCATCTGCCATTCTGGCGCGAGATACGATCTTGTCCCAGTAAATCTCTCGGGGTTGCTTGGTTCGTTAGGTCGTAGTAGCTTTGCCAACCCGAAATCAGAAATCTTTGGGGTCCCAGTTTCATCCATGAGTATGTTCTGTGGCTTCAGATTGCAGTGAATGATACGGATCTCGCACTCTTCGTGTAAGTAGAGTATGCCTCTAGCCACTTCCATTGCAATCCTGACTCTTTCTTTCCAAGCTGGTCGTTTTTCAGCTTCCCCCAGGACTTCTGCTAGTGATCCATTGCTCATGTACTCGTATACAAGAAGCTTTTTAGACCCCTCCACGCAAAATCCAAGCAAACGAACCAAGTTCCTGTGATGAGTTCTTCCAATGGCGGTCATTTCAGCTCGAAATTCTCTCTCCGCTTCTTCAACTACTTTCTCAAGTCTTTTCACAGCAATGGTCTTGTTACTCCCTGGTAAAGTTCCTTTATAAACTGCTCCATAACTTCCCATTCCCAGCTCCTCTTTGAAATCAATCGTTGCTTTCTGAAGTTCACTATAGGAAAATGCTCGTTGAGCGAAGTCTTCTGCCTTCTCTGAATTTCCTGTTCCTGAAAGCTTTCTGTAACTACGAACTCCCTTGTAGTACATAAGGAAACTGAATGCTAGGAGGGCAAAACAAAAGAACGCAATAGCGCCTAAGGTTATTGCAAGAATCTTAACTAGACTCGAATCTTCTTTTGTTACAATAGGTGATGGGAGGCTTTTTGATGGACTCGGCAATATCACCTTCAAGAATGTAGTAGCTGAACTGTTTAAACTGTGTCTTCCATATCTTAGTGGAAGCCTAAACTTTCCACATCTATAATTTTCATGTACAGCAGCCCAACAATCACAATCTTGCTCACAAGAAATGCTACACTCCTGTGATCCTAATGGTGAATAAGAGTAAGGAAAATCGGCCAACCACATATTCTCCATGGAAGTCATATTGTAAGATAGTTTGCAGTCTTTCATGCAAATGTCTTCACTGTGATTACCGGAGCAACTCCAGTTCCCACTCTGCTCAACAGGAAAGTAACCTGGATAGCAATAACAGTTGCTTTGGCCTCCATTGCTATAGCAGTAACTGTTGAAGCCACAGGCACCTTTGACATCGCATTGGTCCAGCAATATGGTCCACTCCATAGACACACTTGAGAAAGAGTTGTTCTCAAAATGGTGAGCATACAGCCTGAAAATCCCATCAGCATCCAATGTTGCGCGATAGATGATCGTATCCTTCTCTGTGGGATTAGAGCAGTTAACCAAATATCTGGGCCGATCACTTCCTGCTTGTAAATAAAGAACGCATCTTCTATCTAGAGATGCAAGATTCAATTGTCGATAGCTTGCAGCAAAAGTTCCAGTACTCCAGTAAGCATCAACTTGTTCGTGAGACATAATTGGGTAGGCAACAAGGTTACCGTCAGTTTGCATACTGAGCTGAACCCGTCCGCTTGAGTGGTCTGAGCTCGATATGCTAGAAACCAATTCATTGCCAGCTTTCAGACTCTGGCCTTCTAATAATGTGTCAGTTGGTAAATCAAAGGTCTGCCAGATGATCTCATCATTGCAGTATAGCACGAAGTTACCAGAATCAAGCATAGAGGCTGAATCTGAAGGATTTGATATATTGGCAATTGGTTTGGTTTCACCTTGCTTCATTCCAAGGATCAGTCTACCATCTCTGGTTAACTCTAGCTTTGCATTTTCTGAAACTGGGGGATCATCCCGATTAGCTGTCCAGACTACAACAGTGGTTCCAGGCTCACTGATCATCCATATTCCAACAGCAAATCCATTGCCTTGTCGATAGAATCCAAAAGCAAATTGCCCAGAAGGGGAGGGCCATGAAGTGGGAGGAGTTTTTGGATTGAGTGAAGAACCCAAGTTTATGACATTGGATTGGTTCAGTTGAGACCTTACATGCACAAAAAGAAGGCATTGAAACAGCAAATACAGCGCTGACACTAAAGTCATGAGATTAACAACTTAGTTAAAGGAAAGATAATGGGAGCTTTCGCAGAACTAAAGCATAATAAAGGACACTGATAGAATTGATAATAAGAGCAATGGCGTGTAGACTCAGGCTGACTTGCCTTGCCAGTTGGATAGCATAACAAATATCCGATTTTCCAAGTCAAGGTCTTCTGATCCCTACATCAACGGTTTCAATTCGTCTTGGATTCTGAAAACCATTAGAAAGTGCTCTCTGCAAATGCACCTGGTGGGGCAGCTTGACCTGCAAGTCTTTGCAGACAACTAAGAGCATCCCCGTGAACATCAGGAAGTCTCTTTAGGCATTTGCTGTCTAATGTGAACAGCTGACAAACAGATTGGCTTGAGGCAGAATATAAGGGGATGAGATCTTGTGCCTACTCTGCTAGAAGATCTAAATGATTCGATATAGATCATCACAATTATCAGATTTTCCAAGTCAAGGTCTTGAAGACCCTAAATCAACTATTTCTAATTAATTAATTAATCTTGGATCGTGAAACTTATTGGAAAAATTCTCTGAATGCACCTTGACCTGCAAGTCTTTGCAGATAAGAACGAGAATGCCTACCATCCACATGAACATCCACCATGTCTTAACATTTGCTATCTGATGTAAACAGTTAAGAAACAAGTGTTCGTTCTTATGGCTTTCAGGTCTTCTATGCTCTTGCTTCTGTCCATCCTGTGCATTACTTCATCCGCTCAGCGAAGATTATCGGGTGAGGTAAGTCCTGGTTCTTCACTATCCACCTCATTCAAACCCGATTCTTGGTTATCACCTTCTGGACGTTTTGCATTTGGTTTCTACCAACAATATAATGGCTTTGCAATTGGGATTTGGCTGGTTGGAAAGCTCGAAAACATTGTTGTCTGGACTGCGAATCGTGATGATCCAGTTCTTCCTGCCAACTCCAGTGTGATTCTAACACAGGACGGGAAGTTTGTTATCAGGACAGAAGGATTGGAGAAACAGATCGGAACTGACAAATTTTCTGCTTCCTATGCCTCCATGCTTGACACCGGTAACTTTGTTCTCTACAGCAAGGATGGTCATGTGATCTGGGAAACTTTCAGAAACCCTACTGACACCATTTTAGGAGGTCAGCATCTTCTTTCTGGTGATCAATTGGTTTCTAGTTCATCAGAAACCAAACACTCCACTGGACGCTTTCTTCTTGTGATGCAAGGTGATGGGAACCTTGTTCTCTACCCATTAAATTCTCCATACGCACCTGACGATGCTTACTGGAGCACTCGGACTTATAACGAGAAAGAGTTATTTCTTCGTCTAAGCATTACTGGTTGCCTGCAGCTTATCAATGCCACCGATTCAAACATTATACAAAGCATCACAGATTGCTCGATGATGGCAAATAATACCATATATCGCGCAACTCTTGAAACTAATGGAGTTTTCCGTTTATATTCTCATTTGTATAATGGAAGCAACGAACCTAAACAAAAGATTGAGTGGGAGACACCCAAAGATTACTGCCAAATAAATGGATACTGCGGCTTCAACAGCTTCTGCACATACAATGATAATCTACCATACTGTAAATGTCTTCCTAGTTTTGAATATATCGACCCCAATCAACCGCCTCTTGGTTGCGAGAGAAACTATTCGCTGGTAGGGTGTCAAAATGGCAAAGGAAACGAAAAGCTGCTTAGTATCACTCCAATGGAATCCATAACATGGAGAGGACCTTACTACAATGAAACAAAAATGTCGCAGGAAGACTGCAGCAACTCCTGTATAGAAGATTGCAATTGTGGAGCAGCGCTGTTGTCGGATGGATTCTGTAAGAAACAGAATCTTCCATTGAATTATGTAAGAAGGATTTCTAGTTCTACACAAACATTTACATCTACAATAGCTCTTTTGAAGGTGGGCACAAGAAATATTGAAGGCTCTCAGACCTCTCTCAATCCGCTAATTTTACGTCCTCCGATAGTGGTGAGAAGCCACAAAGAAACTGTGAAAATTCTTCTGATGATTTTTGGTTTCCTGATGTTTTCATGTGGTGCTCTCATAATCTCTGGAGTGAACATGTACAAGTTAAGATTTCTGAGATACAGCAGGTTGTTGAAAACTGGAGAAGATGGCTTGACTTTGGACTTCACCTTACGATTATTCTCATACAACGAACTCAAAAGAGCAACAAAAAACTTCACAGAAGAGTTGGGAAAGGGATCATTTGGTACAGTCTATAAAGGGTCTTTGTGCAAGGGTAAGGAAATTGTTGCTGTCAAAAGATTGGAAAAGTTGGTGGAAGAAGGAGAAAAGGAGTTCCGAGCAGAGATGCGATCTATAGGGAAGACTCACCACAGGAATTTAGTCAGGTTGTTAGGATACTGTGCTACAGATTCCAAGAGACTTCTGGTTTACGAGTACATGAGAAATGGATCACTAGCAGATCTGTTATTCAAGTCCAATACTAGACCAAATTGGGACGAAAGAATCAGAATTGCACTTGATGTTGCTAGAGGCATTCTGTACCTCCATGAAGAGTGTGAAGCACCAATTATTCATTGTGACATAAAGCCCCAGAACATACTGATGGATGATTTCTGGAATGCCAAGATTTCTGATTTTGGGTTGGCAAAACTGTTAATGCCTGATCAAACCAGGACATTCACAATTGTTAGAGGAACAAGAGGGTATCTAGCACCAGAGTGGCATAAGAATGTTCCAATATCAGTAAAAGCAGATGTTTACAGTTTTGGCATAGTGCTCCTGGAAATAGTTTGCTGCAGAAAGAACATGGAAATCAAGGCAGCAAATCCTGAAGAGATTGGCCTTTCGACATGGGCATACAAATGTTTCACGACTCAAGAGTTGGACAGGCTGGTGGTTGGCGAACAAGTAGAGAAGAAGGGGTTGGAGAAAATGGTTACAGTTGCCCTTTGGTGTATACAAGACGAACCAGTTCTTCGTCCTTCCATGAAGAGTGTAGTCCTGATGATGGAAGGAGTCACTGATGTATCAGTTCCTCCATGTCCGATTGCTAACACCAACATGTAGCTCATCAAAACTATCTTCTTCATCCTATTTGTCTTCTTAAATAATATGATGTTTCCTTTCTGAATTGAGTGTCTCCAGTATGTACGTGTTTGATTGTCTCACTTCCACTTAATATGTAAGCAGACCTATATTATCGGTTCCATCGATGTACCAGTTCCATCTTAACAGAAGAAGGAATTTAATCTTCTCTATTATTGAAGGTCAAGGTTCTGTTGTATATTATCAAATTTGATCTATTTTTATTTTAGTCCATATACATTTTAAAGTTAATTTGTTAAAATATTATTTAATTATCATACAATTTGTTTTTTTATCGTATTCTATTAATTTTTTAATCTATTTTTTACTCAAATCATTGTTATAATAAAATTCTTAAGTTACATTATTTTGAAATTATAAATAGACACAAAATTAATGTAATATAATAGAAAGACTTATTTAATAACTAAATAATATTATAAAGAAATAAAATATATTTTTAAAATAAAAAATTTACTCACAAAAAACTTTAATATAAATATTTTTCTAAATTATGTTTTATAATCTCAAAAAATTAATTTCAAATATCAATTAGAACTAATTATATTCAATTCAAACTTATCTATTATGTTTTAAAATGATTAATTTTAATTACCTTAATTAACTTATTATATCAATAACATTTGATTAATTTAGATATAATATTTATACTATGTGTATTTCATTGTTAATTATTAATTGAAATTAGGGAGAATTTTTTCTAAAAAATTGAAAACAAAACAAATTTCAAAATTTTTTAATTTTGAATTTTGAATGTTTTTAATTTTTTAATCAAAAAAATTATATGTTTTAGCTTTAATTATATTACTCAATGTTTTAAAAATAGATCAAAAGTTAAACTAGTAAGACAAAAAGTTTAAAGTTTAAAATATTAAACTTGTATTAGACTGTCATAAAATTAATTAAATATTAAATAAAATTAAAATTTTGAAATACAGATTATTTTTATCTATTCAAGAATTTAAAGTTTAATTAAAAATAAATTTTAATTAATTTCTTTTTATTTATAAAAACTTATTAATTTATAAAAATTGACCAATTAATAAATAAATAAATTATTTTTAACAATATAAATTATTAAAATAAATTGAACCCCAAAAAATTAAATAATTCTACGGCTAAATTGATCATAACCGTTGAATGTTTAAAAGATTCTTGTAAAAAGATTCTTATTACAAGAATCTTTTAAACTATGGGTACATTAAGCTCATAATATTATTATTTTTAGTAACATCCATACACTATGGGTACGTGGCATGTCGAACACGTAACCACGTCATCACAATATCATATGAACAGAGTAAGAACCAAAAAGCCATTACCTGACGTTTAATTGTGTTTTGGTCTTCGAAGATGGAACACAGAGACCCGAATTCCACGTCCGACGACGCGACCCAGATCGTGTCCCTCCGCATACGGCGTCTGGTTTTGCACCTGACGCCAGTCCCACGAGCTCTGGACCAACTGGACATGTTAGCCTGCGCCAAGGCGAGGAAGCTGTCGGTGGAGACTGAGAAACTGTCGGTGTTCATGAGAGGGAAGCACAGGGACATACAGGAAAAGATATTGGATTTTTTAATGTCGAGGCCTGACTTGCAAACCCCACTTGAGATTCCAAAAGATGAGTACAGAGAGCTTTGTTGGAGGCAGCTTTCGGGTTTGGTGAGGGAAGCTGGGATTAGGCCTTTGAGGTATCTGGTGGAGGAACCTGCTAAGTATTTTGCCATTATTGAAGCTGCTGGTGCTTTCGACTTGTCACTTGGGATTAAGATGGGTGTTCAGTTCAGGTTTGTTCTTTTGCTTCTCTTTATCTTTTAAAGTTTTTCTTTTCCTGATCGGGAGTGGTGGGACTGTGATTGGATTGGAGAATTGTGACATGATCTCTTGTTATGATCTGGTTTTGGTTGATAAGAAGATGGTTTTAGTTTCTTCTGCTCTTTTCTTTCCAAATGGAAACGGAATTCCTTCGTATGATCTTTTTAGCCATAGTCTTGCATCAAACTGTTCCTTGGTGAAAAAGAAGTTCAACTTTTTTTTTCTGAAATCTAAAAACCTTGAATCTTTCCTGGCTGAAAATTGCTTGATGCCATCAAATACTGAATAAATGTCAGATTGTGATGAGTTTAACCGTATGATCTGAATTTTTCTGTAGTTATGCTCTTCCATTAAGGTCAAGTCCCTTTGGTTGTTCCCTTTATTTTTTTGCAATTCTTTCTTCTTTGGGTCAGTTGTTCTTTATCTTGAGGAAGGAGGGGGTTGTACAGGGTGGAGGAACTAAGAATTAAGCTTTGATTTGAAAATGTTGTGCTTTATATTAGATATCGCTTTTTGGTTCATAATGCTGATACACTGGGACTCAGCATTGACAAGGATTCATAATATTACCTTTAATTTCCAGTTGAGTTGTTCATTCCAAATGGATGCCGTTCGGTTCAGCATCAATGTTATATATTAAACATGACACTGACGCTTAAGTAGAATTTGTGCAGTCTTTGGGGAAGTTCTGTCCTCAACTTGGGTACCACAAAGCATAAGGATAAGTACTTCGATGGTATTGACAATCTGGATTATCCTGGCTGTTTTGCCATGACAGAGCTTCATCATGGTAAACTTCAATATGGTTCTGTAGTTTGTTGCTTAAATGAGGAATGTCTTGCTGTGTCACCTTAAAAGTTTTTCAGCTTGTTATTGTGCATTAGACACGATTCACCAAGTCCAACACACTTTTTTGTCTAATCTAGTGAGTTTCATGAAGATTTCCAGTTGTATCTTTCAATATACCAAACTTGAGTGTAATTTTGAGATCAATGCCTTGAAGAAGCTATATCTTACTTCCACCTTGAAATATTTTGGGAACAACATCTGATAGAATTTGTGAAGTAGGAATTCAGATTTAGAAATTCATGATGTCCTGATATGGATTGCCATCTAGGTTTCATGTTTCAACTTTATTTGTTGCAACTAGAATTTCTAGTGGTTGATTATAGTCATTTATTATCCCTAAAAATTTCCTCCAGTGCTGTTCCGCTTGTGTGCATGCTTGATAAGTTGCGATTTTGACCTTGCATATGGTTTTTTGTATTTTTTTCCAATGATTTTGGGAGGTTTCTGACCTTTACAGTATCTTCTTTTAGCACAAGTGATGTTATGTAGGTGCTTATTTTAATTTTTCACAGGCTCCAATGTTCAAGGCCTTCAAACTGTGGCAACTTTTGATCCAATTACTGATGAATTCATTATAAACACACCAAATGATGGAGCCATAAAATGGTGGATTGGCAATGCCGCTATTCATGGAAAATTTGCAACCGTTTTTGCCAAATTGATGCTGCCTACCCATGATAAAGGAGTCTCTGATATGGGTGTACATGCCTTCATTGTTCCCATAAGGGATATGAAAACCCATCAGACGCTTCCAGGTATTGAAATACATGATTGTGGACTCAAGGTTGGCTTAAATGGGGTAGATAATGGAGCCTTGAGATTCAATTCGGTAAGAATTCCTCGAGACAATCTTCTCAATAGATTTGGAGATGTTTCACAAGATGGCAAGTACACAAGTTGTCTTCCTACAGTAAATAAAAGGTTTATCGCTATGTTAGGGGAGCTTGTTGGTGGACGTGTTGGCCTTGCATACTCTTCAGCTGGTGTTTTGAAGGTTGCTGTCATAATTGCCACCCGATATTCTTTATTGCGCCAGCAGTTTGGCCCTCCCAAACAACCTGAAGTCAGTATACTTGATTATCAATCTCATCAGCACAAGCTGATGCCAATGCTTGCTTCAGCTTATGCATTCCATTTTGCCACTCTGCATCTGGTGGAGAAGTATTCTGAGATGAAAAAGACTCATGATGAACTACTGGCTGGAGATGTTCATACACTCTCCTCTGGTCTCAAGGCTTATGTGACATCATATACAGCAAAATCATTGAGTATTTGCAGGGAAGCATGTGGTGGACATGGGTATGCAGCTGTCAACCGGTTTGGTAGCTTGAGGAATGATCATGACATTTTTCAGACATTTGAAGGGGACAACACAGTGCTACTGCAACAGGTTATTGCACCTTGAGAATTTAGGATGCGAACGTCTAGCTTATTCAAAGGATTTTGACAATTAAATTTATGGAGCTAACTTTGGGTGGTTTAAGTAAGATTTAAGACGAGCCATCTGCATCTGCATTCACCCTGATTTACCTCTCGAAATTAGAAATGATCTAAAATTTGTCATTAGAAACCTGAAGAGCAATAAATTTGAAGAAGCCTAGTAGCTAGATTTTCTGTGGTCATCTTTGTATGGTGTTCCTTACCCTTGTGGAATTACAAGTGGAATGTGTGTGGAGGTTCCCTACCATATTTCTAATTATTCAAAGACTATGGACCATCTTATGGAGGATATATACGTTCATATAATACGTTAAAAATGACTGGCCTTTCAAGAGATTGTAAAGCTTTGATTTGCAGACTGGTTAATGATGGTTGAATTCAACCTCTTAGGTAGTTCACAGTCGAGTTTGTGATGAATTCTTTATTCTCTTTCTTGAAATCTATATTCTGCTTTTGGTGGAGTTATCTGAAGATTCAATCGTAACGCAGGTAGCAGGCTTTCTTTTGAAGCAATACCAGGAAAAGTTCCAAGGTGGGACTCTGACAGTTACTTGGAACTATTTGAGAGAATACATGAACACTTATATGTCTCAACCAAATCCTGTGACTGCACGTTGGGAAGGTGAAGAACATTTGCGCGATCCTAAATTCCAGTTGGATGCCTTCAGAGTAAGTTACTTGATTTTGTAACGTCTGAAAGCTGCAGTAACTGGTAGAATAGTCTATCTGTATTTACAGCTTCTGTTACTTTTGACATTTCAGTATCGAACGTCTAAATTGCTACAAACTGTTGCTCTACGATTAAGGAAACACGCCAAAACTCTTGGTGGCTTTGGTGCTTGGAATCGATGCTTAAATCACCTTCTCACACTTGCAGAGTCTCATATTGAGTCAGTCATCCTTGAAAAGTTTATTGAAGCAGTACAGAAGTATTTCCTACTCCTGGAATGACAAATTGTTCCTAATCCATTTTTATGCTGTTAATTTGCTGCTAAACTTGCATTTTCTATGTCAGGTGCCCTGATCCACATTCTCAAGCTGCTCTCAAACTTGTCTGTGATCTTTATGCGTTGGATCGAATCTGGAAGGACATAGGGACCTACCGTAACGTCGACTATGTTGCTCCAAACAAAGCTAAAGTATTGTCTTTTTTACTAACATTCATAAGGTTGCAGGATTGCTTTTCTGATTTCACACTATAGTAAGAAACATGAAAAGGATACGGTGTTAATTAATAACTAACCAAAGGTGCAGTTGATTGAAGAAGAATCAATCTTTTCCTTATTGAATGTTTCATGCATGCCCTAACGAGGACGAGAAATTTGTAAAATGAGCTCATTAGCTAGAAAAACATGAACCCCATATCCTAATTTTCTCATCATCTTCATTCTAGGTTATCAAAACACATTGAGGATTGGAAATCAAAGCTTTCTCATCCTTCCTGGTCTCTCACCCATATAGCTAAACAGGCCTGAGAATGTTCATATTAATCTAACTTTCACTAACATGCAGGCAATCCACAAACTCTCAGAGTACCTGAGTTTCCAAGTGAGGAACATTGCAAGGGAGCTCGTAGACGCATTTGATCTTCCAGACTTTATTACACGTGCCCCCATTGCCATGCAGTCAGAAGCTTACAGTCAGTATACACAATGTGCTGGTTTCTAGTCTCAGAGAAAACAAGAAGGCCAGCAAAAAGTGAGGGGAAAACCGAGTAGGCTCTCCCTTCAGGTCATTGTGTTCTCATATCAAGCACTATATTTTGCTTCAAAGGGTAACAAAAGGCTTTGTTAGAGTACCCACATTAAAAATAAAAATATTAAAGGGCTAATAAATGATAAGGTTCAAGTGGCTAGTTTTAGTCATTGTTATAATAGTTGGACTCAAACTTAATTCTTGTTAATGGATTGTATACTCTACCTATATTAAAGAATCTAATATGGTATTAGAACAAGTCTAGTATAGATTATTAATTTTCTGGTTGTCTGTTTAGATGTTCAATTCTAACTGGCCCGATTTGATTACCGTTATATTTATTTTAAGTGACAACAGAATATCCAATTCTAATTATATTTGAGGAAGAACGTTAGAGTATTCCACATTGATTAATAAAAATAAAAATATTAAATGGTTAATGAATTTTATGAGTTAACTAACTAAACTGTTAGTTCTAGTTATTTTGATAATGGTTCGATCTAAGCTCAATTCTTATTAATAGATTCTAGACTCTATCTTTATTAAAAATTCTAATATGCTTCTCTGAAAACGTCATTTCATTTGTAAAATAATCTTTTAATTTTTTATTGTTGTTAAAATTTAACTTTTTATTGTTAGGGGGAGCCGAAAGGTGGTCGTTTATCCTGTGACGAATGTCAATGATTCAAGTTCGTTTATCTCCAACTCGTAAACTTAACCGGTACAAAGTTATATGATAGTACCTAATTTTTCCGCGCGTAAAATATTAAGAAGAATTAAGAAGATATGGTTTATTAATATCATCTAATTTTTAACAATTCATGTTCTATACGTGCATGAAAGGCTTTTATAAATATTTATGAAATTCAATATACTAAATTAATCGATAAGTACTAACAATTTGCATAGAACCTTAATTTAGGATTCTTCAAAAAGTACAATCATCTTAGTTTTGAATAATTAGTTAATTAAATAAATAAACTTCAAGTTGAGATGTTGTTAGTCGTACCCTTTTAAAAGAGATAAGAGCATTACAAATTATACATTAGAAAAGAAATAGGTAATAAATCTCTTTATAAACTTATAGAAAAAGTAATTAATCAATTCATATTTAGTAATTTTCAAGTTTATAATTATTTTAACTGTAAAATAGAATTATTGCCATGACAATATAAATTTATGAAATATTTTATGAGAGGAAATTCTTAATTAGTTATTTTTAAATTTTTATTCTTTTAAAAATGGATTAAAGTTATTTTCAAGTTCATCATTTTATTAAACTCGATTTGGATCCAACCTGAACTTAGGGTTTTACAACTTTACTTCTTTGCATTTATGGATGATTCCAGAGTGCTCTGGATTTCCTTTACTTGGATACATCCTTCCATAAACTCAAAACCCTCTTCAAGCTTATGCTTGACTCATCTATTCCTAAGTTCCCTCTCGGTTGTTTATAAGGTGCAAACTACACTAAACTACTTACGTCACTTGTTACATCAATTTGCAAGGAACAAACTGAAAAGGGCCAATTCCATATATATTTTGGCACTTCCCATTTAACTAATAACATGTGCTATTAAATGAAGGTTTAGGTCACCAATCCCTCCAAGATTGGACATAGTCCTTAGCTGTCACTCATGCATGCAACATTCTTACGTAAGTTTGTCTCTTGCCCACACTACAAAACACTGACGGAAATTTCCGTCGGTAAACACCAGATATCCGTCAGTGGAATTAATCACCGACGGAATATGGTGGAGCAAAATTCGGTCGGTGAACTGTCCGAAGCTAAAAATACCGACCGACTGTTTCCGTCGCAATTTTACGATGGAATTACCGACCGAAATATTATTGTCGGTATTTATTTTATGACGGAATGGTAAGTACGATTCTGTCGGAGAAATATTGCTACGGTCATTCAGTCCGTCGGTGAGGCGATGTTATCTTCGACGATATTTACCGACGGTATGTTATACCGTCGGTAAATAGGGGAATTATTCAGACGGAAAATTGACCGTCGGTAATGAGTGATTATTATTTTTTTTGCTTTTTGTTGTTATAATAATGATTATATTATATATTCACTTTATTAATTTGTGTTGCGTTAGAATAAT
>JANIJH010000223.1:67188678-67210865 GCA_024520975.1 Erythroxylum areolatum | reverse complement strand
CCAACACCACTTGATTTCCGGCTCAAGCTACCTTTACAATTGATTTGTCTTCCGGCACAAATCCTACCTCACAAGTGGTTTTCCTCTAATCACTCAACTCACAATAATAATGGAATAAAGATGAAAGCAATAACTCTTAGTACAAAAATGAATAGAATTCAGACCAAGCTAAGAGTTGTATGAGAGTAAATTCTTGGAACTATAGTAGTATACTTTGAATTTTGCGTTCCTCAATTTTCCTTGATATTTTCTCTATTTATTTGCAGGCTTCTGGATCAATATAGACATTGGAAATCCTTTTGTAGCCTTTGAAGATCTCTTATGAACGTTGAAAAAGATTTTCTTCCCGTTTTAGAATCATTGAATTCGTCAGAATGTTATCTGCTGTGCTGCTAGTCGACTGGAAAAGATGATAGTCGACTCGTCGACTAGTGCTAGTCGACTGGAACCAGTGTCAGTCGACTGGAACAAACGTTTTTGCTGAAACACTTATCTTTGCTCTTCGATCAGTCGACTGGAAATGTTTTTAGTCGACTGGAACTAACGAAAATAATCTCCGCTCTTCGAATAGTCGACTGGAATGATTGTGGTCGACTGAAAATGTTTGTAATCGACTGGAAATTCTCCAACAGATAAATTTGCAGATACTCTTCGATCTTTCAAGATCTCTATCCATAATCTTCACTAAGATCATCTTTTGCACGTTGTCTATCTTCTCTTGATCATAGAAGATTATTACTGACTTGATTTCTTGATATTTTATCTCTTTGACATTTGTAGATTGAACTTTGAACATTGTCTATCACTTGCATCTTTGGAAATTATCACTTGAAATTGCATTGGTCCTTTAATTAAAATCCTAAAATAATTTCTTAACCAATTCTATACATGTTATTATTATCAAAACATAAGTGGGATTTAATTTGCCAACCACCATTGGTCCAACACCAGGCATATTAAGAAATATAGATGAGTGCTTAGAATTGGACGAAGTTATCAATATTCTAGGCAATGCAAATGAGTGCTCAGAACTTGAAGAACAACCTAGTAATGTAGACTTGCCTATTTTAACACCAATAACCGAAAGGTCAATCCAAAATATCCAAAATGATGAATCTCAAGTAATCTCCAGTCCAGTATCTAATAATTCTAGTAATGAGTTTCTTGTTCCTCTTCCGATATACCCACAAAGTTCAAAAAAAATGTGTATCAAAGAAACAATTTGAACTTGATCTCAACTCTAAAGTCAAATACCTTATCAACAATTATATTTCTACTCAAAATTTGTCTAAGTCATATGCATTTTCAATCAATTATCTAGTTTTTTGTTCCTAGTAATGTACAGGAAGTTTTGAATGATCCAAAGTAGATTAAGGTAATAAATGAAGACATGGAACTCTACTCGGGACCTTGTTTCATTACTCGAAGGAAAGAAAACAATTAGGTGTAGATGGGTATATATTGTGAAACTTAAGGCTGATGGGAGTATCGATAAGTATAAAACATGGTTGGTTGTAAAAGGTTATACACAAAAGTATATAGTAGATTACCAAGAGACCTTTGCACCAATAGCCAAGCTAGATACAATATGCATTCTCATCTATATTGCAACAAATCGAGAATGGCCCCTAAAATAGTTTGATGTTATGAATGCTTTATAAGAGGTATACATAGAGCTTCCACTTGGTGTTAAGCTTGGTTCATCAAATAGAAATAAAGTTTGCAGGTTGAAAAAATAATTGTAATGGGCTCAAGCAATGATTATTGTGTTGAAACGGGTCACTCAAAGCAACGTTGTTATAAAATTATTGGTTATCCTGACTAGTGAGACTTTTCAAAAAACCACAAAAAAGGCTACTGGAAAGGCTATGGTGGCAATCCAACGAATGAAGTGGAATCTCAATCCAAAGAATGAAGTGGAATCTCAAAAAGAGGAAACGTCAGTGCCCATGGCAAATATTGCTCATTTAGTTATTGTGGGTAAGGCAAATATTTTCTCTACAATTTCTAGGAAAAACATCTAAATTATTGATACAGGTGCATCTGACCATATGATTAGAGATTCTAGTTAATTACAATTTATCACTCCATCCCTTCAATCCATTGTTTCCAAAGTCGATGGTAGCATATGCTCCATTGTTGGGCAAGGATTTGTTACCTTATCTAGTTCTCACATTGCAAATATTGCAGATCATACCTTGTTTATAAAATGGAAAGGAGGTAAAGTAACATTTTTAATTGTGTATGTTGATGATATAATATTGACAAGAGATGACTGTGAAGAGATGAAGCTCTTAGAAGAACATGGTCACTCATTTTGAAATAAAGGGCCTAGGACAACTTAAATACTTCCTATGTATTAAGGTAGTAAAGACATATTAAGGAATTTCTCTTTCACAAAGAAAATACATACTTGACCTCTCGATTGAAACTAGAATGCTTGCCTATAAACCAGTTGAAACGACTATGGAAATGAATCATAAGCTTGGAATTTTCCCAAATCAAATTCCGATAGATATAGGGCATTATCAACGGTTAGTTGGGGGTTAATTTATCTGTTTCATACTAAGTCAGAGATGGCGTATGCAGTGAGTATGTTAGTCAAGTTATGCATTAACCAAGTGAAGAATATATGGATGTAATGCACCGGATCTTAAGGTACTTGAAAGGCTCTCCGGGAAAAGGTTTATTCTTCTTAAAGAATAGTGCTTCCAACATTGAAGGATACACGGATGTGGATTAGGCAAGTAATCAAACAACTAGAAAATCTACATCTAGTTAGTTTACTTTTATGTAAGGAAATCTTTTAACTTGGAAAAGCAAGATATAGAAGGTTGTTGCAAGGTCAAGTGTAGTACCTAAGTTTCAAGGTATGGCTAATGGAATATGTGAATTATTATGGATTAAGTATGTTCTATCATATTTGGGGATTGAGCATACGAAACTTATGAATATTTATTGTGATAATAAGGTTATTATTGAGATTGCACAAAATCCTTTACAACTTGATCATACCAAATTGACAGACATTTCATCAAGGAAAAGATAGATCAAAAGATTATTTAGTTTTTTTTTATGTCAAGTTTGAAAATCAATTTTGTTGATGTACTTACAAAGGTAGTTTCAAAAAGAGCGTTTCATAATGTGATTGGCAAGTTGAGGATGTTTGATATTTATGCTCCAATTTGAGGAGAGTGTGGAAGTTATCTATTAATTTAGATAATATATTAGAATAAATATACGAGGATAAATATAATAGGAGTTTGTTAGAGTTTTTCATAAAATAAAGTTTAACTTTTAATCTGGTTTTTAAAAACGTTGCTATTATTTGAGCCATATTAGGATGATTTTTATCTTATTACCATAGACAAATTAAGAAACCAAAAAATCTCATATTAATTTTGCTAATGTATAGAAATTCCTTATAATATAAACTTGATATATTAGAAGTATTAAAACTAATTTTTGTTGAACTTAAGTTCTTTCAGTGTACTAGACATGCCATGAGAAGGTTTCAAACTTAGTCATTTATGTATTTTAGTATTAACAATAAGCCATAGATTGTCATGATAATTCGAGTGAATTGGTTCGTGATCCTATTTAGATTTAGGAAAAATGCAAACTAAATTGCATTCAATTATTAACTTTATTTTTTTTAATGTTAAAGCATTTGAAAAGTTTAAGATATCTTTTCTCAAAAAAATATTTAAGATATCAATTCAAATAAAAGTTACAAATTAATTTAGATATAATTTGAAATTAATATGTTAAATTTAAATTAACAACAACAAGACTCGGTAGAAATTTCGCTGACATGCAGAACAACAAGATCCAATAGAAATTCTAGTTAATAAGTTGTTTCCAATATGTCAAATTTAAACTCAATCATAACATACCTTTTATCCTGAATAATTATAACAATCTAATTTGAAACTAGATTAAAAGAATTAAATCAATTAATTAAATTAAATTAAAATTCATATATCTAGAATCCATTTGAGTTTAAGATTAAACTTAGTAATAAGTCGAGTTAGTACAAGGTCAAATTTGAATTACCAATTCACAATTTGACACAAGTGACAAGCCTACTCAAACTATTTAAAATGAGATCATTTTGATTTTATTTTTAAAATAATTTTATTTTTTTCTAAAATTTTTAAATTTAAAAACCACGTCATTTTAAAAAAATTAATATCAGGATCATTTAAAATTAGGTCGGACCAAATTTGTCATCTACCTATTGTGAACCCTACGCGTAAAGCTAACTTTTTTTTGAAAAATTAAAGTTAATTGTATTAAAGAAAGTGAAGGACAATAAATTTATTCGAGAGTAACATACTCCTATTACAATGAGTCAACAATACACTTCAATAAAAAGACAAACATCAACACATTAGGTTCATAAAAGAGACCAACGACACCGTATTTCCCACTAAAAAAGTTGAACGACATCGTATGAAGTAGTGGCCAAGTAAAACGACATCAAACCAAGGTATAGTGCAAAAGGAGTTCAGGACCCCATCCTTCCTTCAGATCATGTCGAGAGCATTCCAAATTAGGGTTGGGATCCTTAGGCGATGGTGATCGCCATTCATAGGTAAGAGCCAAACTCTAACTCCATGTTTTTGGAAATCTCACCTTAATGAAGCTAATTTTATAGAACAGTTTTATTTTTCTGTAGAAGGCTTGAGAGAGCTTGAGGATCTCGTAAGGCAACATAAACTAACATACTTTCTCAAGTATGAGCTACACTTTCCTTTATCTCGATTGAGTTTGTTCCATTTCTCAACATAAATATTGTTCTCTACCCTTATGAATAATTGATTGTAGCACTAAATTTGCGGAACGTCCCTTGTTTTGGAACTTTCACTGATTTCTTTCTTTCTATATATATCTCTTAAGTAGATATGGCTAGAAATAACAACTTCCTCTTCCAGAGTGGAGAGGAAGCTTATGCTTCAGTTAGGAACTTTTTTTTTTTATAAAGGGAAAACAACAAAATTACATGGTAAATCGTGGGTGACAGATTCCCGCCGCATCCTCCAAGAGGAGAGGGATGCATCCGCTGGGAGGATGCTCAAGATGGGTGATCCCGAAGGAACACGGGGAGGCTGAATGGGCAAGCCAGTCCGCACAACGATTTCCTTTCCGATACTCGTGGTGGATTATTACAACCCAATTACGGGAGAGAAGGGCATGGGTGCTCAACACCAAAGGGTGGGGGGAGGCAGCCCGCGCCATAGAGGAAGAGAGCATGTCGTGCACAGTACGCGAATCCACCTCCAAGACGATATGTCGGTACCCCAAGGAACTTTATTATCTCAATAAGCGAATTGGAGGACCCATACCATAGAGAGAAAATTTCCAATCATATTCCACATAGCAATGGAAAAAGGGCAGAGAAAGAACAAATGGTCCCTTGTTTATATTCCTTCCTTACACAAACAACATATTTGATCTAGATTATGGATAAATTGAAGTATGTCCATGGTTGCTACTCTGTTCCTAACTACTAGCCACAAAAGGAAAGTTAAATTTGGTCTAAGTATATTATTCTAGATAACCTTACATTAGGGATCATCTTGATTTGAATGGTAAACTCATTTCCTATAAGTTTTGCTAGAAAAGCTCTCAATAGGAGTTCCATGCCACATATAACAATCCTAAGAGTTTGAATTAAGAGAATAAGGTGGTTTAAGGTGCTAGATTGTATCAGGAAATTGTAGTTTGATAAGAATAGCCACCTTAATTTTGTGATCTACCCATGGAAAAGTAGATATTACATTAGGGTTTAAAGAAAGAGGACCAAAAATTTCAAGGCGCAGGTAAGTTAATAAGGGGTTCTTATGGCTTAAGTGAAGTTGCAGGTTCATACCGCCCTCATATATGCAGCCGTTTAAAACTTAAGTCAGAACTTTGCCTCCTACAAGGGATCTATCCAACTCGAACGAAAATAGGTGTGAGAGTGGATGATTTAAAGGTATCACCTTGTGAGCAAAAAAAAAAAAAAGAATGATTACCAAATCCAGACCAATTGTTATGCTATAAGAAAACAGTCTTTTCATTCTCAATTTTAACTACTTCATCCCTTTTTAAAAAAATTTTGATTAAGAAATCAAGAATAGGATGATCTAGTTGAGAGGGACCTTGTTCTGTTTCTTTTTAAAAAGTAGCTATAAAGTCATCTCATCCATAATAAATTCTTCTCTTGAATCATTCTTCAAAGTCTCTTCATCAAAAAGACTATTGACAACTCCTACATAAATGATTCTTAATCTTCCCTTCTCTTTTGGTTTACGGCCCATTTGACTTTAGGAAAGCCAAAACTTCCATTTGCTTTACCCTTTAAGCTAACTTGAGCTTTATAAGAAGCGAAAATTAGGGAAGCAGAAGGGTTAAAAGAAAAACTGAAGAGAAAACTTTGGCGATCGTTGGAAACCAAAGGTCCTGCATGTGACTCAACTCAATTACAAAGTTCATCAAAAATTCCTCATTAAAGTACTCGAAGACAAATTCCACGACAGCCTATCCCACCGTGTCATTCCAATTTCAACTCCAAGATTCTCCCATCTTTTCACCTTTCCACAACCCCCCCAGTCACTCCTTCGTAATGGTAAACAATACAAAGTATTAGGTAAAACTCTACTGACAACTAATAATTACAGCACCGATCGACTTCAAGCTTCCTGGATTTACTTTACTCGTTTCGCTTCTTGTTTTGTTTTGCCAAACAGGAAGGCTTTTTTCGTGGGATGCACTTGCCTCTCATGGCTGCCCTGTCTTTAATGTCCTCTACTGTGTCCTTCGTTTCGGCCTTGGTGGTCCTGAACCAAAACGTGTTATGTGTACTGTCAGAGTTCAATTATGTGAGAAAAATGAGAGTTCGTACTTCGTACGAGAGATAATATTGATCCAACTTGTACATCTTATGTGTCATCACTTCAAAAAGTTAACCTACCTTTTCACTTCCACGACAATCTTTCAGAGATACAGCTGAGATTAAAGTTAACCAAAACTATACAGGCGATCTAATTTCAGATCTTACGTTGTAGTTAATAAGATCCTACCTATTTTATTAAATTTTTTTCATATATTTATATAAATTTTGCGATAATTGTTTAGTTAAAATTAACTTAATCAAGTTAAAACACTATTTTTAACTGATAGAATCTGATGCCAAATTAGACATGGTTAAGTACTCCAAACGATTTAAGCAAATGAGAAGATCTATACTGCTCAGACTTCAAAAAATATATAATAAGTTCGTATAGAATGAGTCGTACTCTAACGTCAGAACATTTCATCCCGATTAGAGAATGGATAGGCCTCACATAAATGGTTAAAAGCACAAAAGATGTGGACCCTAACCCTTTTCACTAGATCCTGGAAAGCTAAAGTCACATCACTGGAACAGTAAATCCAAACGGAAACGTTAATCTGCAACTGACCTTTCTTCTTTGTAAGAATTTGATCTCTTCAACTCGGCCTCGGTCAGACTCATAGCACGATTTTCGCTCATGGACTCAACTATACTGCCACTGAAATACTCCTTTTCTTCAGCCTGTAAATTGCCGAACCTAGGATTTTCAGACATGTAGTTGATGATGTCCTCTTCAACAACCTTAACCGCACTCTTGCATAAAACCCCCCGGTGAAGATCAGTTTCGCTTCTTCTGATCGATAAGTCACTGTTCATTTTCACCGGTGGTCTTATAGTTGGCATGCTGTTCTTTGCCTTGGGTATAGTTAAGTTTCCACATGAGATCAGATGAAGTAGGACCGAGTTCCGGCTCGTGGTCGACTGTACCGGAACTGGGTCGCCGTCTTCGAACCTTTTAGGGGTGGTGCTCGCATTGGTGGTGGTTTTGGTGGGTATGTTTTGTGTTGGTTGGCCGGAGAGAACCGAGGGTGGTGGTGGTTGTGGAGAAGAGATATGGTTGGTTGAATCCTTGTTGGTGGTGAGGTTGATGTTAGTGGGTCGCTCTTCGAGTTCGTCGGTGGAAACGCCTCTTGAACAACGAGAGTGAGGTGTAGTTGAGCTCGTGTAGCTTGTTTTCTCTTCATCCTCGTACTCTTCTGGTGATTCTTCAAGGTCTTCCTCTTCCTCTTCTTCATATTCTTGATATTCGTACTTGGCATTTTGAGTTGCTTCAAGCTTTCTGCTTTGACTACTTGAGGAAAGTTGTTTCCTTTTTGTGTGGACTACATTAGGTTCTTGAATCGATTGTCTGCTATTGTTAACATGAAGAAGTTGGAACCTTTCTGCAACAAGAACAGAAGAGTTTTAACTATTGTTAGAACTTTGAACATTCTTAATGTGGACATTAAGATTACAAGTTGAAGACTGACCAGAAGATCCTTCAACCAGTTCAGACCCTTTGAGTACGTACTCAGCCCCTTCAGATGGATAGATGACATCACTTTCTGCTAAGTCATTCCACACATAGCCATTTTTGTAGCTCCTTAAAAGACCCAACAGACGCTAACATTAATAATGGATCAAAGACACACGAGAATGTTTGTGTACACGTAGATACCTCTTGCAAGACCATGAATATAAAGAGGGCATGCCTTTTCCTCTAAGAACTGTTAGCCGATCTATAACATCTACACACGAAAAAAAAATACAACATAAGGGAAGGGCATGTGAAATGAAGCAAGAACAATGATCAAGAACTTTTCTGTTACCTCTCAAACGAAGGGGTTGGTTGGCCAAACGAGGAACTTCCATGTAATGTGGGTGTTCAAGCTGGCCATTTCTCGACAAGTAGTAAACAACCTGAACCTTTTTGACGGGTTTGACGAGTTTTTCCCTCTGCATGCACACTTTGGCCCTGTCTGGGCTGTTTTCTCTTTCTCTGCCACTTCTGGGTCGACCTTCCATGCGTGTTCTTCGTCACTCTCACTCTGTTGTTGTAGCAGAAGCTTTGTTCTTGAAGGGATCGACTTTCCTGGCGGACCAAGCAACCCCTTTCTATTTACTTACACTTGGTGAAAAGGAAAGGTAACAAACGGCCTTTCTTAAAGACAAAAGGCATCAAAAGGCGCGAGAAGACATGAACTGATCACAGACACAGACATCTTTTACTTTGGATGCTGTGAGTTGGGGTAGAGGTAAATATGGAGAGTGAACAAGAAAAGAATGTTAAGTGTAGGGTTATGATCGCGTCCGGTGGATTCATTTTGACTTCGGGTTGGATTTTCTCTGATCCCAAACAGTACAGAGGTCAGAAAGTAGACAAATTAGACAGTACAGAGGTCAGAAAGTAGACAAATTAGATGCCTGTGTGCAACAACCTATGACGTGAACTTTTTTCCCGCAAATGAGCAGTAGGGCCTAGGCGTCAACGTCCTTCAATAAAAACCTTTGTAGGGGATAGCGCATTACTGCTAGTGATGAACCTGCTCACTAGCCAGCCCGTTAAATTGACTTTAGGTTTCCGACAAGTTGATAATATAGTTTCACTTAAATTTAATTAATTTAAACATCATATCGATGAAATTTTTAATTTTTAAATTGCACTTTTATCTTTAAAATAAATTAATAAAAAGTTAATTGTTAGCCAAATTTTAAGTGAGATGGGTGTGATTAAAGAAATAATACAATTTTATTAAATGGGTAAAAACAAACTAAGTTAATAAAAATAATAATTTTTATTAATTTAATGATAGGATCAAATTCGATATTTAGCTTAAAAAATGTGTCATCCCTACTAGTACTTTAGGCTTAGTGTAGCGTTTGACAGAGTACTGAAAATAATTGAAAGGTATGTGTATTTACTTAATAGCGAAAGTCAAATTCATGTCTTATAATACTTCGTTTGACATTCTCTTCTCGTGTAAAGTTGCGTTCCAACTTCCAACTTGTTTATGTTAGTGAATTATTGATAAGACTTGAATGCAAAACAAGTAGCATACATCAATCCAAACACGTCAATATAATATAAAATGCAATTATAAGCAATATTTAAAACTATAATAAATGCCTCTACAAAAATGACACATCTATATGGAATTTTAATTACATGTTACATATGCATAATTCACTCGCATTTGTATGATAAAAAATTCCCAATAATCTCAAATTAAAAAAATTTTAATTCATCATAACATTTATACAAAATTTTTACAATCCTTTCTAAAATTAAGGTAAGTGCATAAGATTCTTTATTTTGTGGGAGTTTAGGGAGGATCATAATATACACATTCTTTCTTTTATATTTTTACAGACTAAAACTTGTGATTTTATAACTACAAAGGAACAATTTTACCAATTATTCCAAAACTCACCATAAAAAACATACAAGTAATTAATCGAATTATAAATAAACAATCAATAACAAAAATTAACAAAATCAACTTAAAAAGTCTTATTTGAAAAATAAGACATGTTTATTATATAAATATATCGTAAATTAATTTTGTTCGCATGCTACAAATTGCTTATGCTAACTTAAACTCTTATTAATGTTGTTTAAATTCATTACATTCGTATCTCCCTTATAAAGGACGAAAAAATATTCATATTCAAATCGAAATCAACAAAAATTTTAATTAATCAAATTTCTAGTCATGCTTAAGTGTAAATTAAAAAGTCAAAATTTTGAACTTAAATGGTCCGAATTAAACTTAATATTTTCACTTTGAAGGTCGACTATGCCCAAATTAAAACCTTCCAATTTAAACTTGTTTCAAATAAGTAATTCAAAAAATATGATTTTGAAAATTACTTTAAAAAAATATTGAACCTGACCTTATTTAATATCTCTTGCCTTATTAAGATGTCTGATTTAAATTTTGTTGATGTTTTCTCTAATTTTCAGTTTTATTTTATGTAAAACCATCCTTAAATGTTAAAAAAAAAAGTGGTTTTAAGAGTTTTGATGTAAATAAGCTGTCGTTAAATTATGATTTGATTAATTGATGTACATATTCTGTTTAAATTCAATAAATAATTTTAATTTTATGTTTTAATCAAAATGTTAAGCATTATTTAATTATGAAAGCAGAGTAAACTACATACTTTTTCATTAAAATTTTCTTTTTAAAGTGTTATCATCACAAGTAATTAATTATATGTTTGTAAATATTTAATATCAAGTTATATTTTAACTCACTATTGTTAATAAACATTATCTTCAAAGTATTAAAAGTCATTAAAATTACAATAACAAAATTATGAACTCTTGATGAGCATAAAAATGTTCTTAAAAGCGGGTATAATTTTTTATTCCATAGATCTTAATGAAATATAAAAATCATATTTTAATATAATTATTTTTCTTCAAAATTATGGTTTTTCTTGAGTATTTTTTCTTCTATAAATCTACTTCCTGTTGATTTTGCACAAATGAAATTATTTGTTAAAACTTATTTCAACTCTGTTTTAATTCGTATTATCTACACATTTATATGAGATCTACAAAAATATATAAATAATATAGAATTGAACATAATCCGAGCAATATTTATGAAATGTTTTCTTGTACGTATATCTAAAAGTTGAGTCAAAGAAGTGTCATTGCTCTAGCAATCATGGTTGATGATTACTTAAGATATCGTATCATCAAAAGTCAACACTATGGTTACCCCGTCAAATATGAGTCAATATGAGAACAATTTCACCCTAATTAAACTAAGAATGACAAGGCCGGTCTACCCCCTCAATCTTTTTTAAATTAAAGTATAAAATAATATTATTTTTAATTAGGTTTAAGTTTAAGTAAATTCAAGCCATTTGAAGTTTAACTCTTTCAAATAAAACAATGTCATTTTGCTTAAAATAATTAAATATCAAATCTGATTTAAACTTGAGCTTGATTTATGAAATAATTTATTAAAGATACTTGAATCTAGATACACAGGCCACGCGTTTGTTGTCTCTAACAAAAACATATTTTTGCCTTTTGACTTGAATTTGAATTAGTAACAATTTAGTCATATAAGCTAATAATTCTTATTTATTAAGTAGACATGTACATGTATTCTATTATTTTTTATTAAATTTAACAAATTTGAAATATAAAAATTGATGAAAAGTTAATGAAAAGTGCATTTATTTAATAATATATTAAAAACTAAATGATAAAATAAATAAAATAAAAAGATATGTATCTTTATCTTATCAGAATTCGTGTTGTTCAATTTTTAAATTTTTTTATTATAGTTTAAAGAGCTTTTGAAATTACTATGCATCTATATAATTATTATAGTTTAAAGAGCTTTTGACTAGTTATTGTTGAAAGTGTTTCGTTTTTCTTAAGTGGATGGCTTCAAAGCATATTTATAACGGGATATCATCATCTTTAAGCATTATTGCACTTGCATTAGAGTTCTTTAATCAATAGCCTTTAAGCATGATAGTATAATCATTCTTAAAATTAATCTTCTTAAATATTATACATCAAGTTAAACTATATATTAGCATTTATCTTCTTTATACTTAATCTAATTTTAATTTTAACAAAAAAGAAAATTTAAAATTTCCTTGTTATATTACTAAACTCTTAATGGATACCACTTAAATTAATTTGGTATCTCATGTAAATTAATTTATGTCCACAATCACTAGCGCTATACATTTTTTTTAGTTTACTATACAAATAATTTGTTTTAATAATAATAAATTAATAATTAATAATTTTCGTAATAAAATTCTTATTATTAAAAAAATTATTTATCAAACAACAATTTAAGATTGTTTGGTTACACTTTTATTTTTGTTGTGATTTTAAGTTTTTATTTTTCTTTTAAATAAAAATTTTAGTTATTAATATTAATATACTACTGATAATAATTACATATTAGATAAAATTAAATATAGTTTTTTTATTAAAAAATTATTTTAAATAATATATATTTATTTAATTGTATTTTTAAATAAATAATATTTTGCTAAATTTAAAAATTTAAAAATAATTAAAAGAAACAAGTAGACTTTAATGTCGACTTTAAAATTTGAATCTGAGTGCTTATGGAATTAATAACACAGACGAAAGTGACATGTTCAAGTCAATTAATATTAACTGATATGAGCAATCTTCGATGCTAACTAAATTACACTCGAATATCTTTTTTGAGCGAGTCATGAAGTCCCGAGGCCGAGGGGCCATGTGAGGAACTCTATATGAAACGTGAACAGAAGAAGCTTTCAGTTTTTCTTATTCTCGTCTTAAAGTCGATTAAGTAACTTTAGAATTAATGCAGTCCTCGTGGCCTGAGCTAACGGTACAGTTTTGTTGTGTAGTGATCGTCTAGTCAAGTCAAGTGAAGTCTAGGACATTCCGAGTCTCTCACGTCCCTACCTAGACTTACCGGACACTTGGTTCCCACCGTTCGATGTTAACTTGTTCCATAAGTCCTCACATCAAGAACGTCCATTTATTTTTAGGTCACATCCTTTTCATGTCTTTGTAAGAGTTTTCATGGTTTTTATAGTTTAGGTGGGAGGGGCTACAAGAGCTGACTATACAGAGACAATGGCAAGTTCTTCTTGTTGCTCTTCGAGGGCTACAAGAACAGGTTCCCGCTTCAAGTACGCTTCACGGGCCCCTCCGAAAACATCAAGCTTTGATGATAACGTTATGGATAGTATGTCTAAATAGTTAATAACAATTTAGATTCAGAGTAATTAGCGTTAAGAAAATAATAATTATTGATATTAATTAAGTTATTCATACTTATAAGATAATGATCGCTTTGAAATATAAATAATTAGAATTTGTCCTACATTAAAGAAAGATAGGAAATAAGACTAACATATAAGTCTAGTGGACTACTCCATTTATGACTAATTGATTTTAGTATGAAACTTTGCTTAGACTTGCGTTAGACACACACGTGAGGGAGGTGTGTTGAAATATAAAAAGTGGGAGTTTGTCCTACATTAAAAAAAGAGAAAAAAGAAGACTAACATATACAGTTTAGTGGGCTACTCCACCTATCACTAATTGATTTTAGAATATAATTTCACTTAAATTTATATATAGTTTAACTTTCCTCTCATATGACTCCATAGGCTCACATTAAATTCTAACAAATTATAAAAGTTTGTTAAAATGATAACTATGTAATTAGATTTTTAATGTTATTATGTGTTATCAATTCTTTTATAATAGTGAATTACTCTATTTTTCAAATATGCATATAATAATTCAGAAATACAAATAATATATCTTAAGTAAATTATTTATTAAGTTAATAATTTAAAATTAAGTGATTCGACTAATATTTATGGGTCCTAATATATAAAATTTTTATTAACTATTTTCTTTAAAATTTGAAATAAATTTATAAATATTGGTTGAAACTATTTCTTTGATCATAAGAAATGAAAACTAATTCCAAAAAAAAGGGTTGAATTGGTGGAGCAATTTTTTATAGTCCTTATAATTAATTTTTAACAAATTATTATTATATATAAATAAAAATAATTATAAGTATTATTAAAATAACAGTCATATAATTAAGTTCTTACTATAACAAGTCAACTTTTTGGGTCTATTTATGATAAAATTATACTATTTTGTATGTGTTCACATCAACTTTAAATATTTTAAGTAAGTTATTTATTAAATTTAAATTTTAAAATCAAGTAACTCTATCTCCACTTCCGTAAGTCATTCTTTTTAAATTTTGGACGTGTCTAAAAATATAGCTCGAATCTAATCTTGTGATCTTAAGGAATGAAAAATGACGGTCCATGAAATGGTTGAACTGGTGGAGTAAATATCTTCCTCCTAAAGTTTGCTAAATAAGGAAATAATAGGATTAGACTTGAGAGTAAGAGTGCCGGTTTTGATTCATACTCCGTGTTTTGATAAATATTTACCATCCAAAAAGAAGAAAAACAAAATCTTTATATAAAGAAATGCGTTGCAAAAGGACATATGCATAGATGCTTTCAATGAGATAGTGCTTTTTCAACTCTCTCAAAATAGAATCTATTCCAAACATATATGTCATGATTCCTTACTTTGGCCGATTCGATTATCTTCATGCATAAAAATACTAAATTACCTAATCTAAAAGATTTTAAAATCATCACAAACCTTCCCTTTTTTTAATTGGAATCTCTAGATTATGCAAGTTTTGGATCATTATATGATGATTTTGAAACTTTATATATATATAGAAATAGAATATAAAAATATAAAGAGTTAGACTAGGAAAGCTTATGTCAATAACACCAAAGGGGATATTAAATGAATAGAATTGGGTTCGGTAGAATTATTAAAAAAAAGAAAAAAGTTTTAAATAGTTTTTCATTTAAATAATGCATAAATTATAAAAATGAAAATAAACAATCAAAATAAAATAAAATAAATATAAAGTATATAAAATTAAAATAAAATAAACTATATAATATAATATAATATAATAAAGAAAAGAGTAAATAATATAAATATAGAATATAAATAAGTAAATAAATAAACAAATAGTAAAATGACACATAAATAAATAAAATAAACAAGCAATTAAAAGAAAAAATCTTAACTAAAATGGTTAAAGGGAGAAATATTACAAATAAATTTATTTAGGCTAAATACATGATACGAAAATTGAAAAAAAATGTTCAAAAGATCTAAGAAGAGAAAATTAACTCTCTATGTAAGATGCTTTATTCATACCTTAGTTTGTCAAAATTTTCTATTAAGAGTCAAGTCTTTTGTAAGCTGTAGCAGAGTTGTATCATTTTTTATCACCTCCCCAAAATTTTTAGGTCTTCTTCTATTTCATCTACATTTCCTAAGTATAATATTCTTTCATCTTTTTACTAAGGCTTCGAAATGTCTTCTCTTAACATGATTGTACCACCTAAACTTGATCTTCCTTAATTTTTCATTAATGTTAGTTACCCACAATTTATCTCTTACCACTATATTTCCGATCTTATTTTTTCTTGTAAGATTACGCACCCAATAGAATATCTTTATCTATGCCACTATTAACTTATAACTATACATATGTTTGGTACGTCAATACTCTGCACCATAGAGCATGGCCGACCTAATTTTTAAATAGTAAAATTTACCTTTTATCTTGAGTGATATCTTCTTATCACATAAAATTCTTGATGCACCATTCCAATTAAACTACTATGTTTTGATACTGTGTATTATGTCTTCATCTATTTCACCATTTCTTTGGATGATAGATCTTAAATACTTAAAATAATCTTTTTGTGGTATAACTTCTGAATCAATCTTTATCTTTACAAGGGATGCCACCCTATTACATGAAAAGTTATACTCTAAGTACTTCTAAATCTTGTTCAATTTAAAGTCCTTCAACTATAGTATTTTTTAACTTGATATTGACATCCTCTTTTATCTCATTCACTAAAATAATATCATCTGCTAACAACATACATCAAGGCACATCCTCATGAAAATTCTTGATGAGTTCATCAATTACTATTGTAAACAGAAAAGACTCAATTACGAACCTTATTATAGCATAATATTGATAGAGAAATGTTCTGTATCTCCTCCTGTGTCATTTCTCTTCATAACACCTTCATATATATCTTTAATAACCCGTATAAAGGTTATTAAAACTCCCTTAATTTCTAAATACTTCCACATGACTTCCTTAAATATTTTGTCATAAGCATTCTCTAGGTCAGTGAAATTTAAGTGTAAGTTTTACTATCTTTTCCTATAATATTCTATTAACCGCTGAAGGAGGTATATAGCTTATGTCGTGGACTTTCCCTATATGAAATTAAATTGGTTCTTTGAGATAGATGTGACCTTTCTCACTCTTTTCTTAGTCATTTTTAGTGTGACTGAGTAGTTTAATGCTTCTATAGTTCTTACAACTTTGAATATCTCCTTTGTTTTGTAGAGATGAATTAATGTACTAAGTCTCCACTTATTGGCATTTTGGTGGACTTGAATATTACATTAAAAGCTTAGCTAACTAAATAAGATTCTCTTTTCCTATGCTTATTTCCACTTTTATAAGTACTCGTTGGATCCTACTATCTTTCCGCTTTTTATTTCCTTCAAAACTCGTTTGATTTCTTCCTTTATAGTTTGCCAACAATAACTGAAGGTACAATATGACTTGAATATTCTAAAATCCCCTAAATAGTTGTTGTCATCTCTGCCTTTATTAAAAGATATAGAATTGATTAATAATAATAATAATAATAAACAACTGGAAAAGATCTTTTTGTGAAAAATATGTTAGTTTAGTTTTTAATTATCATTAAATATTATCGAACTTATAGCTTTGAATAATATTATTGAGTTAAAGTTCCTCTCTAACCATCCAACGGATTATACCTTCTTAGCAAGGACTTTCAGATTCAAATTGCCTGTTTCCATTAATAAGTTTGTATCCTATTTTATAAGCATCCATTCATTTATTTTTTATGAGTCTCACTTACTGAATAAATGGATGTTCATCGATTTAGGATATGAATGGAATAATAGGGACAAGTGATCTGTTCCCAGATTTTCATTTCTATAAAAAGACATGTTTCAAGTTGAGAATAGGGTAATGGAACAAGTGATATGTCCGGGACTCTCATTTCTATAAGAAAGGCATGTTTGAAGTTGATGTTTCACTTCTTGCAGTGAACAGAATTTGTGCAATCATGGCGTTTTCCTTTCTGGGTTTTAATTGTTGTTAATAGTATTAGCAGGCAAATGGGACAGAGCAGAACTAACGAACCTATGCTGGTTGCTTAGAAGCGTTACACAAAGCGTTCACTTGGACAGAATTAAGTATTAGCTGGAGACGTCATCCCTCAGCAATTACGATAGGACAGTTTGAGAATCGATTTAACTGTGTAAAATAATATTATTTTGATCATTTAATCTAAGAATTTAATTGACCTTATCTGTTGAATTTAGAGTAAGTTGGACTGGGCTGGACCGAGATACAAACCCTACCCTATTCCTATTGTAATGGCTGTGGTCTTTTGTACAGGCAGCATGGAACGAAGGTCACCGTTGATTTACATGCAGTTGAAGGCTCCCAAAATGGCAAATCAAATATTGATGATACGGTTGATGTATAGATTTTTTTGTTAGTACGTACTGGGAGTTTTATTACGTACCTCAGATCTACATGAAAGGATTAAAAATGAAGGTAATGCGAAATACCTAGCTTTTGGTTCCATCTCTGACTCTGATGTCGATTTCGAGCTGCAAACGTCACCGAATCTTCCGGGACATTTAGTAGAAAGTGATCACCGGCTCACGGGTTAGGTCTTTCTACAGTTTTTTCAAATCACGAGTTCTCTTAACGGTCAGAGAACCTTATGCTCGTGAATGAACTCTTGAGTAACTGTAGGAGACCTTAATCTTTATATAGTTTTCATATCGGGCTTCCCCATCACAAGGCCGATATGGACCCGGTCCAAACTAATCAGAACCCATTTTTTACCCGGACTTCAACCCATTAATCTAAATCATTTATTGGGTCACTTTATTATCTTTATCTGGATCAAATGGCGTAACTTAATCTGTAATTTATTTAAAAACCAAAATTGCAATTAATGTTAGTCCAACTTTATGAGACATGGACAAAATTGTCCCTAAGGACAAAAATGTCTTACAATCTCCCTTTTGGACAAGCATTAATTGCAGTAGACTCTAGTTTAAAAATAATTTAAAAACCCAGTTAAGCTACGCTACTGTATAGTCGACTAAGTTTTACAAACGAAACACTTGATCCAAAGATAACGAAAGTCCATCATTCTGGCCCGCAAGACTTTCGGTACCGAAAAGCATCAGATGCATGTGTCCTGTGTGACACAGATCCAATACAATCACGAATACCTAATACCTCACTAACATGAACAGGAAAATGGAGTGTGATAAACTACGATAATACCTTTATGGTATAATTGTATCACCTTCGTTTGTAGGTCTCGATTTCTTTATCCTTATGCTAAACCGCATGTGCTAAACTGCATTAGAGAAATCTTGTTTTCTCTCACCAAATGCTAAACAGCATTAGAGAAAACCTTTTTGTTCTCCAACTGAATGCTAAACTACATTAGAGAACCTTTATGGGATTAAAAACTTATATCCCCCTATGTCATGTTAAACTTTATAGATATCTATGTTAAACTGCATGCGTCTAAATGACATAAGCACAAGGTCAATCTATATGTATGCCCAGTGACCTTTAAATGCTTAAGATTGACACAAATCTTAAGACTTTCATACGTACTATGACAATGTATGATGACACGTAATACTGAGGATAAACGATGATCATCTTTATAAATGAACCATCATACTATTATAATACTTAAGTTGTACAAATGTACATGGAGCAAACACAACGATCCCCTAACTGGCGGTGTCTAACGACATCAATACATCCATACTGTATACTTGTGTGATAAGCACAAGTGGGTGAAGTCCTTTAGTTAAAGGATAGACTTACAATTCCTTAATCCTTAAATGCTCCAAACCTTAAAGTCACTTTTCATGTCAACACCTTTATGACCAAATAATTGATCTTCAACTGCTATGACCCTGTGATATTCTTCGTTGTCATTAAACAATACTGTAAGAAGAATGTCAAAGTAAAACTAGATGGGTCTAGCCATTGAATGGACCATAGACCACAGACTACTCAGAAATTAAATTTCTGAGCTAAACCGTCTGTGAAGCAGCGCCTTTATCATGCACTTTGCATACCTAGTCGAGGAAGTTATACGTATCTCTATGACACACTTCTACGACATTATACCATCTGCAAACTTGAACTATAACCTTAAGTGAACTTTCGATCATCCGAACACATAGCTAACTTTAAATCTGAATTCCCTATGAGGTTTGGTCTGTTGACTTTTCTATATGTCAACATATAATCCTTAAGTCTTTCAAGTATCTCAACGCTCACTAGACTGTATTTTAAAAGTCTATAACTGGATAAACCAGATATTGACCAAACAGTCAACTAGTGATTACAATGTCCTATCTAGTACATAACCGAGCATACATCAGCTATCCACCGTAATAGAATACAGAATATTCCTCATAATCTCTCTCTTCGCTTTATTCTTTGGGTACTGTATCAAAGATTATTTCTCACTGTGAGAGACATGTGTTACGACAGGTTTACTGTCAACCGTATTAAACCTTTGTAACACATACTCAATGTATGCATTCTTTGAGAGATCTGATGAGTGTTGAGATATGTCTTGGTAAATCTAAATACCTAGGACAGAAGATGCTATACCAAGGTCCTTTATGTTAAGGTTCTTGACTAAAAGTTGTTTATCCTTATACAACATGATCAAGTGGCTTGAAGTGAGCAATTTACCATCCTCATGTAGTAATAGGAAGATAACTTGCTCCCCTCAACTACATAGTACAAGCATCCTTCTGACTTTATTTTCCAAGAAGCCGGAAGAGATCATAACCTCACCAATTGTAAGGTATCACTTTCAGGAGGTTTATTGTAAACCATATATTGATCTGCATAACTCGCAAACCATGTCAGTACTATCTGGATCCTGGGACCCTACATATTGTACCGTATAGACCACTTTATAAAGGTTCTTACTCAGGAAGGTGGTTTTAACAGCTTTCTGATGTAACTCTATATCATCATAAGCTACAATTGCTTTTATCACTCAAAATGTATCCTACGAGGATATGAGAGAAAGGTAACACAAAGTCAACCTTTTTTCTCGAGTGAACCTTTATGCAATTGAGCAAGTCATTAAATCATTGAACTTTATCGTGAAATCCTTTAGGTCTTAAACTTTATTTACAACTGACGAGCTTGCAGTTCCTGATGCAAATCAATCAGCTCCTAGACCTTACTATGCTTCATGGCTTGCATCTCGTCATTCATCGCATCCTATAACGCATTCGCATTGGGTCCAAAAATAGCTTCTGTAAAAGTAACTGGATCTGTAATATGTCTAATAACATAGTCCAGACACCTGACAGACTATGTTTGTTAGCCCCAAAAATTTTTTTTAATTATTTGATTAAGCATGATTAGCCTAATTAAGAAATTGAGTTAGCATTAATTGAGATGATAGAAATTAATATGATAGCATTAAATAGCTTATGACATAAATTAACATGTAATGGCATTAATGAGTTAGGTAGTAGTTAGTAGCAATTAATATGTTAGTTGGTTAGTAAGGTTAAGAATAAGTGAATGGGCCTTAATGAAGTAGGGAAATAAAATAGAAGATGATTGGCTTGAATAAGAACAAATGGGCTTAAGTTATGTTAGTAGAAAGTATAAGAGGAAGGAGGAAAAAGGAGTTGGGCTTTGGGCTTTGGGCTTAAGTGACTTAGAGAGGAGTATAAAAGGAAGAGAATTAAGTGAGTTAGTGGGAAGGAGGTAGGAATTTCGAAATTTCAAGAGGGAGAGATTGAAGTTTCGGCCCTTGGAGGAGAAAGAAGGAGAAAAGAAGAGTTCTTGCTAGGGTTTGTGATTTCTAAGAGATTTAGTGAGATTTTTGAAGAAAGTGCAAGAGAAAGAGTGTGGAGGAAGGCTAGAGCTCCACATTGAACCAAGAAATCACTTGGTTAGCTAAAGATTTAAGGTAAGCCATAAATTTAAGTGTTATCTTTTGGTTGGGTTTTGGTGTAGAAAGCTTAGAAATGGAATGGGTTTAGTGAATTTCAAGTTAATTTCATGAAAGTAGTTATGTGAATTTTCAATTGAAGCCTTGTTAAATGGGTTTCTATTTTCTCTTGAAGAAGGACAAGAGGAAAGAGAAGAGCAAGAGGAGGAGCCCCATTTAGCAAGGAATTAGCAAGTTATAAGGTGGGTTTCACTTTTATCTTTATGCTAGTAAGTATCGAATGCTAATTGAACTAGTGAAATTAATGTTTCTAACTACTTTGAGAATGAACATAAATTGTGTATTGAGTTCTTGACATTGTTTGAGAATGAGCATTGATTGTCTATGATTGTCATTAAATGAGAATCTTAGCAGTATATGACATTGCATGAACTTGCCATGAATTAAATGAACATGAATGAGATTATGAAATATGAGCTAAGCATGAAATATAGCATTTTCAAGAATCAGCTTTATGGATTGCATGAAAATCCATTTTCAGAAAATCAGTCAGTGGACAAGACAAGTCCATTTTTCTTTATGCATGAAATTCAGTGTTATGTGGGTTAGTTAAGTCCACCAGCAGAGTCTCGTGCACGTTGACCAGTATAGCCTTCGCCCGGCT
>JANIJH010000223.1:67142897-67164795 GCA_024520975.1 Erythroxylum areolatum | reverse complement strand
CACACGTCACCTTCAACAACTATTGAAGATTCCATCTTATCATCTTCCTGTTCACCTTTTGTAAAGTAGTACTGTTTCTACTATATGCTTTAGGACTTTGTGTTAAAGTAGTTTACTTTTTCAAAGTTAAGTGAATTATTAGCTTTACTTTTGTAAAGTAGATTCCTTAGAGATACGGTTAGGTTTGCTTTTGTTAAAGCTTTCATTATTATATCTCTAGGATAATTTACATTCTTTTCCCTCGTTCCGCTTAGAAAAGCAGGGTTTGTCTTAGTTTGTAATCAAGCTTTTACATTTAGAAGTTGTGAACATATCAAAAATGGAGAAGACAGTTTTTCTCTAAATCTCTTCTCTTCTCTGAAACCTTTAAACCCTGAAATGATATATCCTCCAGTGCTTAAGATTGTAGGATGAGTATGCTCTACACTCGCCTTGTATAAGGATCTTGTGTAACAGAAAATCTATGACAGTCTGGAAGAACTGTTGCTTCTAAATTTTCGCTGCCTTGTTGTCAGAAGCATTAATGGGGAATGACGAGTAAGAGTGTGTGAGTGAAGTAGGGCTGCTAAGAGGCATGAGCAGTAAGTCTCGTGTTAAGCCAAAGGACAAGCATTGAAGGGGTGTAATATTTAGGTAATATTTCACCTTTACCTCGTAAGGTCTTATGGGGTAGCTCAATGGTATCAGAGCCACCAGGTTGCGGCCTGGGTTTGCCCTACGTCGTAAGTTCAAATCCCAGAAAAACAATTTGGGAGGCGAACCATAGGCAAAAGGTGCCCACAGAGGTGGGGCTTCCTATGGGCCCACGTGGGAGATTGCATGGTTTAGGGTCCAGACGAAAATGGGCTTTTGAAGCGGGGGGTATATTTGGGTAATGTTTCACCGTTACCTCGTAATGCCTTATGGGGTAGCTCAGATGATACCAGTAAGGCCCGTGTTAAATTGAAGGACAGGCATTGAAGGGGTGTAATATTTGGGTAATGTTTCTTTGAGCTACCACATAAGGCCTTACGAGGTAACGGTGAAACATTACCCAAATATTACACCCCTTCAAGGTCTGTCCTTCGGCTTAACACGGGACTTACTGCTCATGCCTCTTAGGAACCCTACTTCACTCACATACTCTTACTTGTCATTTCCCGTTAATGCTTCTGACAACAAGGTGACGAAAATTTAGGAGCAACAGTTCTTCCAGACTGTCATAGATTTTCTATTACACAAGATCCTTATACAAGACGAGTGTAGAGCATACTCATCCTACAATCTTAAACACTAGAGAAGATATGATTTTAGGGTTTAAAGGTTTCGAAGAAGAGAAGAGATTTAGAGAAAAACTAACTTTTCCATTTTTGATATGTTCACAACTTCTAAATGTAAAAGCTTGATTACAAACTAAGATGAACCCTACTTTTATAAGCGAAGCGAGGGATAGGAATGTAAACTATCTTAGAGACATAATAATGAAAGCTTTAACAAAAGAAAACCAAACCTTATCTTCAAGGAATCTACTTTACAAAAGTAAAGCTAATAATTCACCTAACTTTGAAAAAATAAACTACTTTAACACAAAGTTCTAAAGTATACAGTAGTAAACAGTACTACTTTACAAAAGGTGAACAGGAAGATGATAAGATGGAATCTTCAATAATTGTTGAAGGTGATGCGTGGAACCCATCTTTTATCATGTCAGTTGTCTCGTTCTTACTTTACAAGTGTAAAGTAAGGTCTTCTGTCTATATCTCACAATAATGAATCCAAAGTATCCAAAATTAATGATGGCGAATAGGAGATTGCCAACTTTGGAGATTCGATGGAGAGTCTGGATCACTTGAGTCTTTAGAATTAGCATGATGAGGTCGTTTCTTTTTGTTGTGACGGAGCTCTGCCATGTGTAGCTCATGCAAGAATTGATCTAACTGGTCTTCATTAATGCTAGGAATGTCTTCATTAGGATTCTGAGCATCTTGGAAAACCAAATTGGATGGTTGAGAGTGTCCTGCAATCTGTGAGATATTTGTTTCTTCGTCTTCTCCTGAATCAGTATATTCAGGACTATTGGAACCAGGAATGTTGAGTTCTGGTGGTTCTGGTTCACCAGGCATAAATTCTCCAATATGTGGTTCAGTAGACGTCGTCAATACTAGATGGTCTGGAAAGTGATTAAGCTCCTTAAGTAAATTTCTTAAAGAGGTTAACACATTCTCTTTGTATCGAGGCCAATATAAGGTTGTATGCCAAAATTGGATACGTTCAGTGTAAAGAACTCCAGTAGATGTTTCTCTGTAAGGACAATGTATGATGAAAAAGCACAATGTATTTTGCCATTGTGTTGCAGCTGACCAAAGACGATATTGTTCAATGATAACACCAAATTGCTGCTTCCATTGGCTTAAAGGTTGGAACCATTCTAGGAATGTCCATAATAAAGAACTGCCATTGTTTGGATTACAGAGATGTTGATACAGTTAAAGAGGAGAAACTGTAAAAGCACAGGCATATAAAGCAGATAATGCCCAAAGATACCATAACGTGTTTTCGGATAAAGGCTCTTGTAATAAAATCACATTTTGGTATGGTGCTTTGATATTGAACATAACAGGATTTCCAGTAGAATTATGTTCATGCAGAAAAAGATGCAAGTAATAGAATAAACTACTATGAGCAAGTGAGGAAACTTCAGAAACACTATGAAGAGGCCTAGTAAGAGGAGGAAAAGCTTTCTTTGTAAGAGCAAAAAGAATGTTGCTATCCATTTTACCAAATTATTGAAAAGCAAAAGAAGTAATGCAAATCTTTTTGTGATTTTTCTGAAGAGAAGAAGGATACTTATAGTAGAAAAAAGTATCTAGTGGCCTTAGTGGATGTTGTTGGATTTGTGTCGATAGGTTATCCGTTCCTATCTTATTGAGGCTGACATCTGCGAAGAGAGAGATAGTTTGTGATCAAAAAGTTTAAACGGTGAAAGATTCTGACAAAGATTCTTGAGACGGTTGACAATTGTAGTCTGTTCTTTTCCCTATGTTGGTGGATTCTTGCGTAAGAGCTTAGATAAGCTTGATGTGAAGGCTGCCACATGTGGTATGAAATCTCTAATATAGTTGACAATTTCAAGAAATTGTTGAATCTGTTTTACAGTGAGATTTTTATCAGGAAATTGCAATAATTCTTTTGCAATATGTGGGCCTGGTTGATAGAATCCATCCTTAAATTGCATTCCAAGAAATCCAATTTTTGTTGTACCAATAGCGCTTTTCGAGGCCAAAAGCATTATATCATACTTTTGTGTAAGGTCCAAAAATTTCTGAAGAAGGGCCTGATGCTCCTCATGGGTCTTTGAGAATAGTAGAATATCATCGATGTAGATCAAGGCAATGTTGCGGATAGGCTCATAGATTTTTGTAATGGACTTTTGAAATAGTGATGGAGCGACTTTGAGTCCAAAGGATATCACGGTCCATTGGTACCGAGCATTGGGAATGTAGAATGCAGTCTTGTAACGTTCTTCAGGGTGAATACCCATTTTCCAAAACCTGCTTTAAGATCAAACTTTGAGAAGATAACAGCTTCTGTGAGAAATAGTACTTGTGTACTAATTTGGGAAGAGAAAACTTATCATTTTGCAGGAATGCACTCAGAGGCTATTAATCTATTACTAGACTTTTTGTCCACGTTTCTACTTTGAACGTTTATTGACATAGAACGCTTGGCAAGCCCAATCTGACTTTGTGGGCTCGATCAATCCTTGCTGCAATAATATGGCACACTCATCTTGTGCAAGCTTCATGTCATCAGGATTCATTCCTGGATGCGTGGCTTTCGTAGGATTGATATCCTCATTCTTTTTAAATGGTAGACTTATGAAAAAGTCTGAGTTTTTCCACAGAGGATTTGGATGAGTAGACTGTGCATGAGATTCTGGACAATAACTCAACAGTTTATCTCGAAGTCCAGTGTAACATGTAGGAACCTGTGTAAATTCAAACACGTTTTTAAGATCAGTGTATGGACTTAAAATGTTTCGATACCTGAGGCCTGTGGGTAGGATCTATAGATGTTTGGCTTTACAGTAAACATCCATTCCAATAAGAAGATCTGGGCCTGGTAGATTGCTTCTAAGTACTTTAGTCTAAACTGTACATTAAGGAAAGAAGAGAATGCCAATTCTGCTTCTTGTTCTTAACCCAATTTTGAAAGAATTCCCATCAGCTGCAGTAAAATATTCCTCATAAGAAGTCTATGCTTCAGCTGGTAGGATATTGAGCTTCATGATCGTACGACTAGAATCAGTATCCGTAAACCCAATAGCTTTAATGGGTCGATGTTATTTATCTTGCTGAAAAATCTGGATCTGGGCATAAGGTCGTTGAATTGGAGTAGGATCAATCTTCATACATGTCTGCTGTAACATGTATAGTGAATCATCACTTGTAGAGGCAGATGATTGTGACGATTCTTCTTCATCTGTTGACACAAAGACAACAAACTGTGTGTCATTGTCCTCACTAGATTGTTTTTCTAGCAATTCCTCAATGTGACTTTGAGGATGAATAGGAATAATTTTTTAAGTTTCTCCAGGAACTTGACAGCTTTCCTAGTTGCCTTAGGACAGTTATTCGTGAAGTGTTCTAAGCTTCCATAGACAAAACATCGAGGCTTTTGCTTCTGTCGATGTGATGACTTTTTGAAGAACCTCATGAATCTACGTTTTGTGCTTATGTTCTTCTTCTTGAAGTTTTGCATCCAAGGCTTCAAGCCTTCTTTCTTTCTATGGAACTTTCTCTTTTCATAGTAGACTTAAGATTAATGAGCTTTCTTGCTACTATGGCACTTATAAGTCTGTTTATCTTTACACTTGATCTGGAGATATGACTTCTTGTAAGCTTGTTTCAGAACTGGACCTCCTTTAAGGATATTCTTGAACAAAGTATGTTGATCACATAATTTGTCAAGAGAAGCTATAGCAAGTTGGTAGATTTCTCTAAGAGATATTGTAGACATTTCTCTTTGTAGGGAAGCTATGGTCCGTTGAAGTTCTGGCTGTATTTCATCTGGAAGGGATGAGATAAAAGAATAACAAAGGTTGACATTCCATCCATTCAGAAGACAATATCTTTCCGTCATGCACTTAAAATGCTTTTGAAGATCGCACTTATCAAGAGAACAACATTTCATCTTGAAATATTCCTGATGGATCTGCTTGTCAATCAACTGGAAGTCACCAATAAATTCTTTATGAATTATGCTAAGTAGTGCTTTAGCAGTTGTAACTTGTATATACTGAAGATGTTGATATTCACTAACACTTTGCCACCATTCTCGCAAAGTACCAGTAAATTTGGATGTAACTTCAGACAAAATATCCAAGAGAGGATGATTAGGTTTGGTCATTTGTAAATCAATCCATGCATCGAACTCATGAAGTCTATCTCGCCATTTCTTTGGAGGTAGATCATCAAAAGTAAACCAAGGTCCTGAAGTAGGCTTGGTTATCTGTGGCTGTTGTGCTACGCTAGCTACACTAGCTGCTTGAGGTGCTGGTTCAGGTCTGAAAGGTTCAGTACCTGTGGATTCAGCTTCGCTGATTTCTGGTTCTTCAGTATATTGAGGCATTATCATCAGAACATTAGATAATTCTGAAAGATCAGCAAAATTAGCTGAATCATCAGTCAATGGTGAAGAGACTGGTTCATATGATGACTCTGATGCTTGTTGTCCTTCTGAAGCGATGAGTGACTGCTCATCTGAACATCTAGATGGTGTTGCAGAGACTTCAAATGTATTGCTTTCCGCATCAGTTTTCTCTTAAAGATAACTAGAATTATCTGCAAGAGGTTTAGACATTAGAGTAGCTATGTACTCTACATGCTTAGCTTTGTCCTTCCCAAGAGTAGAGGTGGAAGGTTGTACTGGTGGTGGAGATTCTGGAGGAGTTCGAATCCTTAAGGACTTTCTCCACTATTCTTTTGGTTCAAAAGGTGTAGAAGAAGATAACGCTTATGGAACCTTTGAAGATTGCTCAGAAACTTGAGGTTTAGGCATACGATCAGATGTTGGCTTTGGCTTTGATCGTCGAGATTTGTCATGAGTTGTCTGAGGATGTACATACTGTCTAATCAAAGGGTGGTAGTTGAACTTGAATACCTTTGAATAGTCAGCTTCTTCTGGATACCGTTGATACATAATTGAGGGATATGATGGCTGAGTATTTGGAAAATCCGAAAAGGATGAGCCATATATTTGTTGTGGTTGAGAAGCATGCATGTCTGCTTCCATTTGTTAGACAACCCTTTGAATCTCCTGTATCTTTCGAACTTTGGAGTCGAATTCTGGCCCCATATATTGGGCTGAGATGTATTTATGGATTTCAGCATCAAGGTGCTGAATCTGGGCTTTGTACGACCTATACATCTTTTGTATCGGTTCCGCAACAGAATCGACTTTGTGATGAGTAGTAGTATTTTGTTGACTAATTCCATCCAGCTTGGAATCAATCCTTCTCAGAACTCTGTTTTGTGCTGCTGCATTAGATGTCTGCCAGTTAAAGACTTCATCAGATGGATTAGACATTGGTGTTCCTTGAGAAGTAATTCCTGACGCTCTGATATATGGGTTGAAGATAACCCTCTGTGATTCATCAGTACTTTTAGATAATTAAGGAAAGTTATCCTCATCTGGCAATACCATTATGCAAGGCATAGGAGTAGGAGTTATAACAGGAATTGCTGGCGTAGATCTGCATAATCCACCAGTAGATCTGTAGGGATCTATCTTAACAAATATAAACGACCGGAGCATCTCACTTAGAGACTTTGGTCTGGATCTTTCTATCATAGATAGACCATTATGATCGTCTGGATCTGGATCCTCACCAAGAGGAGGATAAACACGAGAAGGCTGGCACCGAGATTTGAGCTTTGACTTCTTCTTCCTTCTCCTTTGATATCTTGGAAATCGTCATCTGTGTCTAACTCAGGGTTGAGGCAGATCTCACATTCTAGTTCGCACATGGATTGGTCGACAACCCATACAAAGTGTCATAACTTACATAGACTGGGTCTCCATTGGATTTGAAATAATGGATAGGAGGACCGTCTTTACCTTCTGTATATGAAAATACGGGCTGGATCTTAAGGTTTGTAGCCCTAGATGATGGATCTGATAAATCTGGCTATCCAGTGGGCTGAATCATCAGGATAGACCCTGATGATGATGGACTAGGCGTGTCGTCGATATTTGACTGAGCCATCTCTCAGTGTCTTCAGAATCGGAGGAGTCGTTGCATGAAAAGAATGTCGATGAGGCACATGGAATACCTTCTGGTAGTTGTAATCCATTCTGTAGGCATCAACTTTTCAAGCTCCTATGCAGGCAACTGCTTCGAAATCTGAATGATTGTTATCTGATTTTTTGCAACATCAGCAACCATGTAAAGAGCATTCGAAGTAGAGTTGGGAAAGTTTAAATCCAACGCATGATTCTGCAAACGATAGATCATCTGGCGAGGTAGAGTAGCCATAATGGCTGTAGGATCTTGTTCTGCTCCAGTGATCTGGATCTGAACTTGTAGATGTTTAGACAAAGTAGGATCATCCAACTTGATGTTGAAATCAGATGCTATGGTCAAGATGACACTTCCTTTATCAAGAGTAGTTAGCAAGGTACGAATATGAGCATTCTGGTATGTTGTGTAAGCACCAATAAGAGCATTATGGTACGTTGTGTAAGCAGTGTCTAGAAGGGATATCCTGGCTATTGTAAGAATACCTTTTCTTCCATATAAGGTAAGAACAAGTCGTATAGCTCCAACATGAACATGTGTATGGCTTTGCTCCCTCTATAAGGCGATTAGTTCCTTAGGAATTTCAAGCTTATTGTTCTGCTGTTGTAGATCTGAGACCACACTGTTCCAGTCTGGAACTTTGGATGATTTCACACGAGGTCTAAAAGTAGATAACACACTCCTAATACTTCTCGTCCAAGAACGGTCATGAGAATATATACTGTACGGACTTAACAATGGTAAAGAGGACTCACAACACGATTTTCTACAGGTACATGAGTAATTTCAACAAGAATTTCTATTTTGTTTGATAATACACGTTTCACACTATTAGGCAAATTAGCTAAAGACAAACTAGAAGATAAATGAACTGGATCTGGAGAAGTTTCCATAACTCTTATGAGACTCTCTTCTTACTCCCTTTCTAAACTGAGTCAAAATGTTCCCTCTAGCCAGAGATGTGAAGGTTACTATGTTTCCAAGTAAACCACAAGCAGTAGTGGAATACTAAGCGAGGAGTAGAAAACTCCAAAGGGTACGTAGGTTTATTCGGCTGGACCGATTCTATCTGACCACAAACTAGACAAAGACACCACTTCTAGTATGGGAAATCTTCCCGAAGTTTGTTTTGTTCTGGCTTTGATACCACTCAGACGACCCTATAGTCCTTTATAGGGCGACATAGGAAAACTATGACCTTTTTCTGGTTAACCTTCCCGGCTAACTCCTACTCTAAACCACCATACTGGTTGAAGACATTGACTAACCAAAGTCGGATTGGAAGTATGTATCACTACGTAGCTGTTGCAGTTATCGGAGACTTACACCCTTTCAACGCCTATCCTTTGGCTTAACACATGACTTACTACTCATGTCTCTTAGGAACCCTACTTCACTCATGCACTCTTACTCGTCATCTTTATTCAATGAGTAATGATTTAATCTCTTTATCTAATAGGTAAAACTTCAATCTTTATCCAACGGGTAAAGATTTAGTCTTTATCCAATGAGCAAAATTTGATTCTTTATCTAATCGGTAAGACTCCAATCTTTATCCAACGGGTAAAGCTTTATTCCTTAATGGACCAAAAATTTTTATCCAATGGACAAAACCAAGAAAAACAAATAAGTTATTTGGGCCACTATTTTTGGAGTAGCTTGTTGGTTTCTTTAGAAATGGCGGAACAGTAGTTTGTTTGAGCTTGGTTTTGTTTGGCCGGCTGAGGGTACCCGTGTCATTTTGGAGTATGTGGGGTGGATCGGTAGAGCCAGGGCGGTGGAACATTGCGTGTTTCCTGCTCAGGGCTTACCAGGAGGTACTTTCGTGGGGTGGGTCAAACCGCCTGTCGGGTGGGTTAAGGTCAATTCTGATGGCAAAATGAGGCAAGGGTACACTCAGGCCTCCACTGGAGGCTTGATTAGAGATTGGCAGGGTAATTGGTGTGGGGGGTTCCAACAGAACCTTGGAAGGGGCTCTCTCGTGGGGGCGGAGCTTTCGGGCGTGTTCTCAGGCCTTTCGTTGGCCTGGGACCTGGGTTATCGACAAGTTGTGGTCGAAGTGGACTCCCTTGAAGTCATTAATATTCTATCAGACCCAAACATTGTACTGACAGAGTTTTCCTTTTTGGTGACAGGTATTCAAGAGCTGTTGCAACAAGATTGGGAGGTTCAACTCCAGCATGTCTACCGGGAAGGGAACCAGTGCGCCGACGGTCTCGCCTAACTTGCTGGCTTTTTACGTTCGGGCATTCACATACTTTAGGAGCCTCCGTTTGGAATCCAGGAGCTTCTCCGCAACGATGCGCAAGGAGTAGTTTACCCTAGAGCGTTGATTTAAGTGTTTGCTTTCCTTGTAAAAAAAAAACTATCAAAAGGTATCTTCGAATACATATACAAAATCAAGACCACCACCGAAATATATTCGTATATGTAGTAATCGAATTGACAGTAAAGAATCAAAAGAAACTCCGAAAGATAATACGGAAGACAAAAGAAAACCAAATAATCATTCTTGATGACCTAATTATGAATTCGCTCTGATACTACCTGTTGGATTTTAATCCCTTTAAAATACAGGATTTATTCATATCAAATCATCAAGAATAAAATAAAAGCTGAAGTATACCTGAATCTATTGTAAAATCTGTACTGGAGTTTTGCAGTTTTTGTCTTCCAAATTAGAACGTAGCCCCTTTTTCTAGAGTTTTCCGTAACTCTCTATTTTCTCTCTGATGATGAGATTTCAAATAAGAATTGAGCATAGTTTAATTTGGGGACCATAACTATTTATATTAGGGTAAAACCCTATTCTAATTTCTAGTTTGGCCCATCATAAAATTAGAAATTATAAATCCGGTTTTTATACATGTAAAGCCCACACTTAAAATAGATGCATAAAGCCCAAAATACTATAAATATATTAGATCACTTTAATTAATTAAGCTCAACTTTATATGATAGCCTTTATATACAATTATTCATGTATAAGTACACACGCTTGATTAAAAATCCTTACAGCCAATGCTGTCCTGTCCAATCGCCTACGAATTTCTAATAAAAAGGAGCTTCTTCCATTTGCGAGCAACCTCGACAACCACGTATATATTGACGTGCATTATTACAGCCTCTCTGATCGTATGTTCGACAATATGAGTACACAAGAGAACATTGATTTCATCTACAATCAGCGGTCTGATGATCTCAGTGCTCTCTCTATTGAAAATGGTCCTCTAATTTTCGTTGATAAGTACAAATTCACCACATAATCGTCCGTTGAAGTAGTTAACAAAATGAAACTCTGGTTTTCTACTCATAAAAGAACTAATATTGGGCATATAAGTGCCATATGTGAACAGTGGAGCTTGAAGCAGATGATAGAAAACAATCTTATAACACATCAATCATATGGCTATGGCGTTGACAAACACAATTGGGTTTTCAAGATAAACAAAATTAACTAAATTAATGAGATCCCAATAAATAAAAACAATTTTATTAATAGTACAGAATTTTATTTTAATTAAAATAATAAAAATTATGCTTATTTTTAGTTTAAGATTCAATCTCTAATTAATTTTTTCAAAAAATAGTTACTAGTAATAAATATAAAATAAAATAAAATATTTGTAAATCATTCATCCATTAATTTAGATTTTTCGATAAAAATAATTATTCTTACAAAATTATAAACTTTAGATCTTCAAGTAAGTAGGGATGTCAATGGACCAACCCTACTAATCTTTAAAAAAATTAAAAATGTAAAATAAACATAATTAACTCATCTATTAATGATGAATTTGGGATATAAAATTGAAAGCGAACAGTAGAGAAACTTGGAGCACATTGAACTTAATTTTCTTCACAAGTATTCTTCTTCCAATACAAGTACATGGTAACGCAATCTGAAAAACTACTCAGTGATTGAGACACGTAGTTTAGAGTATGTTAACTCCATTGATTCACCTATTATATGCAGAAGAAGAAGAAGATGTTCATAGGTACTTGTTTCTCTTAAAACTTCTAGTTCTTTTTTTTTTTTTTTCCCTTGACCTTCTTCTTTATTATCTTAAAAGCGGTGACTCATAAAAACAAAACCACTGCTTCAGAAGAAAGAATAATCAGAGATGATAGAACTTAAAAAACAAATGCGCTTGCTTTTAGCTTGGAAACATCACATTCCATAGTTGTATGTCTCTTCCATCTACTTTGTCATTCCTATACGAATCATCTGAAATTATACATAGAACTGAAAAATATAGTATGAAATAAGAAGCAGCAAATGAAATGAATCGAAGGCAGCAGGAAAGTGTTGAAACGCATAATTTGATGTCTGGGGGTGCCTTTTTAGATCCCCAATCATGTTCCTGATGAGTGCCTACAATTATTGTTTTACATAGTGGGACTAAGATGCTTGGAGGGACTGTGTTCTTTATGCGGCCATCATTGCGACCTTGTCTATGTTTCCTCTTAGTTGGAATGGTAGGAAACATCAATTATTATAAACCTTAATTTTCGGAACTTGTCGAAAATAGCGTCTCAGTTAATAATTAAGGGTGTGGTTGTTTGGTAGTTACGAGAAGAGATGAATGAGTATAGAATAAAAAATAAAATTTGATAAGACGTTATAATTGGGTGATTTATACTTTCATTCCTAATTTTTGGCTATCGCTTCATTCCTCTTTGTTACAAGAAGAATGAGTCATTCCTTCAATATTCATTATTTTTCAATATTAGCTTTGCACCCATTATTTATTCCTACCCTATGACCCTACGACTCAAAGTAATGCTTTCTGGTTTAGTAAGATTTTATATTTTTTAACTAATAATATTATTAATTAATTAAGTATAATATAATTTATTTATTAATTAAAATATTGTAATTAATTAATTACAATATAATTAATTAATTTTTAATTAATTTTTATTTTTTAATATTTTTTACAAACCAATAAATATAATTATTCATTTCTTTTAACCAACCACCATAATTATAATGATAATATTCATTCTCATTCTTCACTATATTCATTCTCATTTTTATTACTATTCACTCATAAGAATCAATCGCCCCTTAAATTTTTTGAGATTACCACGCCAACAAAACTTTTTCTTCTTATTTCTCAAAACTTTCTTTTGATAACATGGAATTCACCACTTAATGTACAAATAGTAACTTACAAAAAATGTATTTTGAATAATTTGGTTAATGAGTAGGTCACTTAAAATTAAGTTAATATTTACAAATTTATCATTTTTTTATTTTCAATTGATAGAATTATAATATCTTCTATTGCAACTCAAATTTATTAGTGAAAATATGGGAGACTTGCTTTGCCAATAGATATACATCTTTTAGAGGGTATTTCTAAGTTCTTTGTTGTTCTATGTTATGGATGACTCACATACCATTGAACTTTTTTCTTGAGAAAAATACTAATTAGGTATTAAGCAAATAATATTAGTATCCATAAAATAAAATAAATATATAGATAAAGGAAGAAATAAATAATATGCATATAAAGTGATGTATAGAACATTGTTAAGTAAAAGACATGAAACTCTCATATAGTTAAACAAAATTAAGAATTTTTAATTTTTAAAAATTTAGAAAAACTATTTATTTTTAAAATTTTTAGAAAGTTAATTCTTCTATATTTCAGTTAAAAAATGATGAAACACGTGCGATATAAATATCACACGTAAACTTATTAAATATTTACTTAAACTTGAATTAAACTAATTAAAGTTTACACAAATTAATAAATTATTATAATTATTCAAATTATTAATTCAAATCAAATTTAATTGATTGAAAACAAGTCTAAAAGCTTAGTTAAGTTATTATATTAGTGGAATTTTATTAATTCGTATCTTATATTTATATTTAGTTTGTTTTGTTGTTATTTCTAACCAGAATTTAGAAAAAATTTAGAAAATTGAAAATTGAAAATTTTCAGAAGATTAAAATTTTCCAAAATTTAAGAAAGATTTTATATTTTTAATCATTATTATTATTATTATTATAAGAAATGGAGGGGTGAAAGCAAAGGAGAAGACAAAAAAGAAGCGTGACGTGGTGGTGTTCTTAGTACACGGCGCCCGCAAGCAACGGCCAAGATTCGCTCTTATTCTTCTCCAATTTTATTTTGTTATCTTCTCTAATTCTGTTTTCTGTTTCTCAGCATTTTCGCTCATTCCCAGTCCTCTCCAAAACCCTGCCTCTTTTTTCCTCTGCTGTTTGCTATCAATCCAAACCCATAGGATATTCAATATGCTGTTGGGAAAGCGTTCACGACCACCCGTCAGAAGGACCACAAGCATGACTGCTCTCCTTGACGACGTTATAGAGTCGCCGCCGATGTCTGATGATGGTCCTGAAGAAGGAGGAGAAGGAGGGCAGTCCGTGATTCTGACTGAGAACAGTTTTGGTAACGAACTAATATGTCGTGATGATCATCAACGGTACTTAGATTCCATGGTGCTGTCTCCCAGATACCACCACCGGAAAAACTACGGTGGTTCTGTTGAGACAGCTCATTTCCTGACAAGTTGTGGCCTTTGTCAACGCCGCTTGACTCCTGCCAAAGATATTTACATGTATAGGTAATGCTCACAATATTGCATGTCTTTGAATCCGACTTGACTTAAGACCTGAAAATTTTTACAACAGTTCGGGACCCGAACAAGTTCAAGGCTCGTAGCATAAGCCTGAAATTGATTAGGCTTGAATAACCGGAAGCTAAATCGGGCTCAAGCTACAGTGGAAATTCACAAGTTAAGAATAAGAATTAAGCTCGCCTTAAGCAAATTCGTTAAAGCAACTCCTTTTGTTCTTGGTTTCTTACGTTTTATTTTCTTAATCTGATTGACAATTTGTTTTACTTTTTCTTTATGGTGGTTCTTAATTAATCTGCAGGGGTGATACGGCTTTTTGTAGTCTAGAATGCAGAGAAGAGCAGATAAAACAAGACGAGACGAAAGAAAGGAGCAATGTCAATATCATGCATGACAATAAGGAATGAAGGTCACGAGAGTCCATGAATGCTCACGATGCCCAATAGCAAGAAAATAGTAATAGCATATTATCAATTATTAAGCGCTGAGTATCTAGTCCTATTTTAAGACTTTTGATGATTGTACAAGACTTTATGATTCATAAGAATGACAAACAAGCAAAGACAAGATGAAAAAAAATCTCTTCTCAGAAAAGTTCTACCGGCAAAAGCTCTACTGACAAAAATTCTACTGACAAAAGCTCAATCAAACGGACCCTTTGTAGAATATTACACGTTCGTATCTTGACTTACACAGTTGTGTTGATTGATGATATAAGTCTTTGTAAATGTATGAAAAAAGTGGGAAGAGGTGAGGATATACATAGTTGTTTACACATCCGGAGTGAAAATGTAGGACCATATATAGAGATTGTGTAACTTTTTATAACCGTATGCATAACCTAATGTAAAATAATTTTAAGAGTTAACTCTCATTATTTGCGATTTTATCGTTTAGGTCAATCTCAACGTCGATCATCCTAACCTAATATTGTATTGAATTTTGTATAAATTTATTTAAAAAATTACTAATCAAATTCCTAGCTAACTATTTTTAAATATAAAATTTAAAATTGAAATTGTTGGTGGATTAATCTGAATTTAAAATTTGGAGACAATCACTATCAATGTTATATAGCTATGTTATCAACTAGTTTTGATGAAATAAAACAAAGAAAGGCACTTGTAATGGTCTTTTATTGGATGTTTGACGTGAGAAAAGGGTCTTTAATTTGCTACTTAATCGTGCAAGTAACCAAAATGAACAGGCAAAAGCTCCATAAATATATAATACTTTCATATATTGTGATTTTTTTAATACGAGATTCTAAGATTCTGTCTGTTAATGTACCTTTGGCTATACGTAATAAAGCAAGGATGACGCAAGCCCATTTACATATAAATAATCTAATATGGTAACGTCATATTCTAAAAGATTGATTCAAACATTCATTGGTATCTCTATACCCTCTTCAACAATGTCCATCTAGAAAAGTTGAACAATTCCAAGAATCTAGGGAAGTTAGTTGGATGTCTAGGGCTGTTGGAATTAGAAACTGAAAGAGATTCATTTGGAGACTTTTAGTCTTTTACTGATTGATTTGAAAATTCATGTCTAATTAGTTCCAAGTTTCTTTGTCCCTTTTGGGACCACTCGTTCTCGTCTCATCCATTACTATTCATGACAACCACGTAGTTCTTGTTGAATTGTAAGATAATCTAACGTTTTGGTTCTGAAAGGAGCCGGAGAGACCAAAAGAGTAGAATAACTAAACACCATTCACATTAAATAATCATTACACTAAATGGGAAGACAAAAACAAAGAGCAGTAAGGAGGGAAATGCATCTAAATTTCAGGACTACTCTTCTTCTTCTTCTTCTTCTTCCTCCACCATCTGCTGTTCACTTGTACTCTAATATCATGTTGTTCTCAGGAGCCAAACCAACACAAGCTCTCAGTATGTTCTCAAGCATTGCTCGCTGCTTTGCCAGTGCATTAACCACTGGAGTGCCTGGAGGAACCTGTTAACCATTTAACACACGCCAAGTCATGAGCTCTTGTCATAATTACTAAAATGGCTAAGCAGGATGTACAATTGCCAAAAATAACTAAAAGGGTGATCTAAAAGTCAGTTCCTTAAAAGGTACAAGGTGGGACTCACAAGAGGGGCCTTGGTGAGGTAACTAAGAATGGTAGCCACAGGGTGGAAAGAGTGAAACTTGCCCTGTATTTAACAAAATCCATAAAACTTGATTAGGTTAATCTAAACAACAATCAAATATGGAGAAAAAGAAAAAAGGGAACACAAAAGCTTTAACACACCTCTCCTTCAGCTTTAAGCTGGATTCTAGTGCTGAGCTCTGCAAGCAGCACAAGATCCAAGATGATTGGAGCAGCCAAGAGAGAGTCCTCACAAGTATTATGCAAAACTATAGTGTTCTTCCCACCCATGAATATCTCTGATGTGTACTCATCCATAGCTCTCTTGCTGTCTCCCACATATGGCACATACTACAAAAGAACCAATCCACTTAAACCAGAAAATCCAAAGACTAAACAATGAACCTAAATCTGGAGAAGAACTGAGTTAAATCCTTTTTTACCTTGATGACCACAACATGGTCAGGATGCTCTCCAGGCTCATAGAGAATAGCATTGCTTGAGACCATATCATCCACAACGTTACTCTTGGAGATCTCTTTAGAACGAAAAGTTTGAGGTGCAGAAAGATTCATCCCGTCATTGTTTCCTAAATGGTTGTAGCTAACTATTGATGTTGGCTGCATAATTAATTCAGTTCAGGTTCAACAAGTAAGTTCCTATGTAGTCTCTATATATATATATACATATGTATGTATGTATGCGTGCATGTATTTACATGTATACCTTAATACCAGCACCAACAAGGAAATCGACCAACACAGACTTAATCTTGGTCTGACCACTCTTGAAGTCATCCCCACCAATCAAACTGTTCCTCTTAATAGCTAAGTCAATAAGCCCTGAGGAAAAATTGGATGCTTAACACAATTGAAGGGTCATCTCTTTTATAGAACATTGAACATAGAGGTTTAGTTACCTGGAACGAAAGTGTTTTGTGGGCTTCCATTGATGAAAGGAACATTTTCAAAAACGCAGGCCAAGGCATACAAAGTTGATGGAGACATCTCATCTTCGTTCTTCTCCAAAGAAGCCAAGAGGTTTTCCATAGTGTCATTTAGCCCCACAACAACATTACTGTACCTTTCTGTGTTTGCTGTCCACAAAACAACAACCTTGTCCACCTTGTTTTTCTCCTTAAACTCTCTGTAATAATCATATGACAATATTAAGCTCCCCCATAATGGGAAGACCTTTTAAACAGATTAAACCCAACAAGGAGGGTACCTGATGTCTTTGATAATCTGCTGAACCTGCTCTTTCTTCGTGCCCTTGATCACGTTGTTGGCACGTGATCCTTGATTAGCAGCGATGAAGTCAGGGTCATAAATTCCAGGAAGTGGGACCATAGACTCCATGTAAGGCCTGAGTTGCTTCTGCAAATCAATGTCCAGGACCTTAGCCCTGGCCATAGCGTCTGCCAAGTTCATGTCACTTATGTCCCATCCTCCAAACACAATATCATCTGGGTTCACCTGGATCGATTTTACAAAACTCTCGTCACTTAAACATCGAAAAGTTAAACCATGCAACAGTAACAGAAGACACATTTTATCAATATACCATGGGAAGGAGGCTCTTAAATGGAGCGTAAATTTCCTCTCCATTAAAGGACCCAACACGAATCGTCGATGCCTGGGTTAGCGAGCCAAAGTAATTAGCTTGTTGAACCTTGTCCTTTGTCGCCCATGAAATTCCTCTGCAAAAACAAAAACACAAATACAAACAAATTTACAAATTTCCTTAATTAAACCAAATAGTATACTCCTGTTACAATCCCATCGACCAAACACCCCAACTCCATATAATTACATACGATAAACACCATTACTGTACAGAAACTCACTCTCTGTTGGCTATAACACCACCGGTGAGGGTTGAGCCATTGTTTCCTCCCCAACCAACGAGCATAACACTATCAAAGAAAATGCATTAAAATTCAGGATTTTGAGAACGACCCAGATAAAATAACCAAGAAACGAAACGAAATCGGTTAAAACGAGGTACTTAATTAGTAACGGACCCCAGTTTACGGACGTGGGTGTCGGTCTTGAATTCATATTTCACAGTTTTGGGCTTGACCATCCACTGATAGGTCCCGTTTCTGTTCTCATGAACAACCTCGGTGGTCTCGTAGTTGTACACAGAGTGAATCTCACCCTTTGAGTACTTCACATTAGGAGACTCAACCTTAAACTTCTCAATAAACATTTTCTCTCAACAAAAACAAACGATCGTAACTTCTGAAACAACAAGAGGATATGCTGATACTCGACTGGAAGAACAAAGCCACAGCGGTGCGTATAAATAGAGCAAAAGATAGAGAGAGACAGGGGAGTACCAGTGGAGTCGCACGTACCGGCTAACGCGTGCGAGCTACACGTGGCGCGACGTGGTTAACCAGAATAAGAATTTAATTATTAATTCTAATTTAGTACTTTCATGTCCGTGCGGGTCCCAGTATCTAAGAACGTACTGGAACCAAAATGAAAGTACCGGTGACGATTGTCGTGAAACTCGTCGAAGATGAGCGAAAAAGTAATGGACTGTGTCCGCCGGAGTCTGTGTTGGCTCCGTCTCACCGGGCGTGCTCAATCACCGATGTTGTGAATTACAGATGTGCTTTAAACGCGCCGTCCTTGAGTTTGGGAATAAAACCTTCGCAGCTTAACTATTCTCTACTCCTTTTTTTATTTTTTTCCCGATAAAAATTTTAGGAGAGTCTTAACTATGAAAATATATATTTAATACATTTATACTAAAATAATAAATTTTATGCAATATAAATATCAATCAAATATTACATAGTTATTATCAATAATTAAAAATTTTATATGACAATAAAAACTAATTTTATTTTAAAATATTAATTAAAAATAAAAGTAAAAATAAAAAATAAAGACTATGATAAAAATAAATAAAACGAAACAGTTCCTTAATTTCGTACTTGTATTAATACAAGATAATTCACAAATTACAAACAAATAAATATTAATTAATTCAGTATTGTACGATTTAGAAGTGATAAAGAGTCCAACCTAAGCTTGAGAAACTTGAGCCTGACCGAACATGAGCAACTTTAAGGTCATCTACAATTATTACATTAAAATTTTAAGTCAAATTTGGTATAAAAAGGAGTATTTCTTAAAAAAAATTTACGCTCCAATCATTCTAAACCAAATTTAGTGATCGAGTATTTTAAAAGAATATTCTACAATAATTAGTTATTAACTATATCAATTAATATTGTTGTGATTTTTTTAATTATAATCTTGAGTTTGATTGTAATTATAATTTATTTTAAGTTGGTTGTAATTTTAAGCATTTTTGTTGGTTTTTAATTTTTTAAAATCAAATTTGTGATCCATTTTACTTTTTAGTTTATTTACCTTTTATTTTAAATCTATTTTTATTATTAAAATATTTTATTAATAAATTTATAATACTTATAAATAATAATTAAAAATAAATATAATATTATATTCAATATTAATATCATTTTAAATATCTGAACGATATATAAATATATCAAAATATGGTAAGAGTATAACAAATATGTAAATAAAAAAAAGATCAAAGATATCATTTTATTATTATTCATTACACCAAAATGATGATCTTGGAAGTGTAAATTTGGTCAGTTAGTGGGAGATAGCGTAAGTTCTAGTCCACCCAAAAAAAAATTCCTTTCTAAAATAAAAAATAATATCATTTTACTAAAAATGATATCATTTTCTCAATAATTTTTTATTTTTCTATTAAGTTTCTCTTGACAATTTATTAATTTTATAAACAATGTTCTAATGGGTTACAATTGTGTTATCAATTAATGGACTTAAATTAGCAGGAGAGATTAAACAAAGTCTATATTATTTTCTGTTTTATAAACATTTATAAAAACTATTTTGTAAACTTTTCAAATTAGGAACCATTGTCTTTTGATCCAAATATTCTTAATAATTTATTTATATTCTTGAAATTTGTATTAATTAATGTATAATACTACTAAATAATTTTATAATCATTTTCATTTGATTTTTAACTTTTAAATAATTTATTTAAAATGTATAATTAATAAATTATTACAAACTTAAAAAAAAAACTTATAAAGCATGCACTTGAACACAATGAATACGAGCTCTTCCTTTATTAAAAAAAATTGCAACAAACCTCGGTTTGCTTTTCTCGTAATATAACATTTGCATGCAAGTGTTTAGGCGATACAATTTTTATGGATCTTGACTCTTCGAAATTGTACCAAATGTCTTGGCCTTTGGCCTGTTTTTATCACGAAGGATGGCGATGCCAATCAAGCAAGAAATAGAGGGATCCTTCGTTTTCTTGAATTGGAAACTGAGGTCATATTCTGTTAGAATTATACTTTACAGTTAAGTTAATTAGTTAGTTATAGTCACAAACACTCTGTATAAATAACTCTTAACATGCTATGACCAAATAGATTTTCACTTTTCGTATTATATTCCAATTTTCTATCATGATATCAGAGTTAATGATTTCGCTTCTCTGAGTTTTTTCTAGATTCTTTATACAAAATCTAGTCTTTCTTGCATTTTCTTTGTACATGTTAAGAAATGTTATCGTTTCTTTATCTGTATTTTTTAATTTTTCTTTCTTTACGTGAATCATGTTACTATGGCAAGTTTCAACACCTAGAATACTAATAATGCTTCTGATTCGATGTCCAAACCAAAAGATAATCCTTCCAGTCCGTACAATCTTCATGTAAACGAGAATCCAATGTTGATTCTTGTCTCTTCGATTCTAACGGGTCCAAATTATCATCAGTGGTAGAGAGCCATGAAAATGTCACTTATGTCCAAGAATAAACTCAGCTTTGTCAATTGATCGATCAAGCAGCCATCTCGCACAGATCCTCTGTTTGTTCCATGGAAAAGATGCAACAATTTGGTAATTTTTTGGCTTATCCATTTTGTCTCCTCTTCTATTGCACAGTCCATTATTTGGTTGGATTCTACATATGAGATCTGGAATGATCTCAAAGTTAGGTTTGCTCAAAGCAATTCTTTCGTATATGTGATCTTCAGCTTGAAATTTATACCTGTCAACAAGGTGTTTTATCTGTTCACGAATACTTCACTAAGCTAAAAATCTTGTAGGATGAATTGCAAATCTTGCGTCCTCTCCCTTCTTGTTCGTGTAATCCTTAATGTTCTTGTGGTCTTTCCAAGAATATACGGGAGTTTCATGAGAATGATCAAGTCATAGTTTTCATTAAGGGATTGAATGAATACTATTTCACTATCAAATCACAGCTTCTGTTGATGGATCCTTTACCTTCTTTAAATAAGGCGTTTCCTTTGGTTATTCAACAAGAACGGCCTTTGGTGGTTTCTAACATCAATAATTTAGCAGTGAAAGGTTCTGCTGCTTTTACACATTGAAAGTTCTTTACCAATTTAACACCACCGATTTGTATCCATTGTGGAAAATGAGGGCCATACCATTGACAGATGCTATAAGAAGCATGGGTATCCTATCAATATGAAAAATTCCAAGAAGTCTTCAAATCGGGTGTATGCTAATGAGGTGGATATTGAAGATGCTAATCCTATCTCTGCTGATTATCATACTTTTGAAACTATAAAGGAACAGTTCTTCATTTTCAATTGACTAAGGATCAGTATGATCAGTTATTACAGCTACTGCAAGGGCTTCCATCTACTTCTTATCATGTTAATGCAGTAACTTTGTCAAATTGTAGACCACCAAAATTACCTGCAGGTTTGATTTCTTCAAACCGTGAGTTAACTCCACACATTTCTTTAAATATTGCTACTATGAATCAGAGAACTAAAATAAAGCTTATCTATTGGTAGAACGCCTTCAGGTTTTGAGAGTTCCAGGGCCTCGGTAAAATTTTT
>JANIJH010000223.1:67085598-67113568 GCA_024520975.1 Erythroxylum areolatum | reverse complement strand
GCTCAAGGCCCGGTCAGTAATATTCGCAACTTGGGTCACATTCCATTATCTGATCATGCATTTATGCATGTGATGCAGTGTTCAGTGGTTCAGTGATATGGCTATAAAAGCCCAGTACTGCAGTTTTCAGTGTCATGTAGCAGTCCCATTCGATACAATAAAGCATGCAATTTGATCATATTTCTCAGTGTCACGTAGCGATCCAATCCAATACAGTAAAAGCATGTCATTCGATCCTATACATTTTAGTAATCATGTAATTCACATTGGCAGTAATTCACATTGGGCATTTAGACAATCAGGAATTTGAGGAACCAACTAGGTTACTCACCTGTCATTTCCGAGCTACTGCCTGGAAGTCCCGGCAATGTCCGTGGAACGACGGTCCAACGGTGCCTCTGTAACAGTAAAGTACAGTCCCATTACTAGATGCTCAATTTACAGTACAGTAATGCATGTGTCTCAGTGAAATGATGTACAATGCATGTTCACGATTTCCGGTGCTAATACCCAATCTTGAACTCTTAGGCCAAATTCTGACTCTTAGTTCAATTTATCGACAGTAATTGATCCCATCCTAAAATTCAGTCAATTTTCCTCAATCCATACACTCTATAACAATTTCCTATTCATTCGGTCAAAACCTCTATTGAAATTTCCAATTAAAACTCCAATTGTCTCAAATTGATACTTAGGTCATACTATGAACCATGATTGACCTTAATCGCTATAATTCAACACCATTTAAATTAATTCAAAACCTCCAATAAAATTAAATCCATAACCAATTCAATCAGTAAATTTCTAAATCCCCAATTCAAAATCTCAAACATCACTCTTTCAGACAAATTGGGTGGAGGTCGCGACCAAGGGTGCGCCTGGGCGCTCACCCGAATGCCCATTGGCCGCTTCAAAGCTATCGCTCGTATGCCGAGCTGTCGCCCGACTGCGAGCTATCGCCCGTCTGCGAGCTATCGCCCATCTGCGAGCTATCGCCCGACTGCGAGCTATCGCAACCCGCGCGGTCTCCAATCTAAATCCAATTACGCATACAACTCTCCTTCTTCCCAACACATATCTATTAAACACACCAGTCCAGTATTCCCAGATTTCCGACTCTGTAACTCTCCAAATCCAGTTTTTCCTCTTCCAAACAACTCTCAATTAATTCGATACACATAATACTACTAACCCTTAGCTTCTATTCCATCAAGGAACTATCATCTCTAATTTATCAGTATAAAATCAAGCAATTTCATCGTCGGAAACCTTAACATGCTCAATCATCAAATATCTAAACCAATCAGTAAACACTCTCAACTACGCAATCGAACATAATAAATGACGTAAATCCAGTAGAAATCGTTAATAACAACATTAATGCCATAAATACTTACCAATCCAAGATCAATCCACAAATCTCTCAAGATCACCGTAAGCCCTAAAATCCTTCAAAACCCACGATCAATCACTCTCAAAGCTTCTAACCTTCACCAAACACTATAGACATGTTAGTCTTACACATTGGGGAGAAAACCACAAAGAAAATCGAAGGATCTCACCGTGGGAAGAAAATCGAAGAACACCGTAGAGGGGAAGGAAAGAAACTGAAAAAAAATGTCTTAGTAAACTTTCCCCAAATCCACACCTTTCTATTTATAGACCTAAGTCTCCAAATCAGTCTAAATTTCAGTCTCTAAATTTCAATGACTCAACGTATTTATTTCCTATCAGTAAAAATTCTAATTTTTCCATTGCCATTGGACAGTCCTTTCAGTACTATACAGTCAAGCGGTCAGTCACTCAAATATTTCCGGTCCGGGCATTTTCTCCCGAATTTCCCGAGAATTTCCTATAAACCACTATAAATTACCAATCACTCAAAACCAATTATAAATCAGTCATGTGAACCCAGTAACTCCTAATTTCTCATTTAATCCTAATCCAGTCAGTCCAGACTATCCAGTCAGTTCACAATCAATTACCGGAAAATCACGAATGCATGTACCTATAAATGCATATGCAATAAACCTGTTTCTCTATAAGAGGCCAGTAGCATGCTCAGTCAGTGAATGCAGTACAATCCTATCAGTCTGTCCCAATTTACCGAAATACCCTTGCTAACAGTAACGGGATGTTACACTTCTACTGCGGAGTCTTTTGGCTTCGGATTTACTAATTTGCAGTATCCTCCTTCGGGATGTCTTGCTATCCTCTTTGAGGATAAGTGTGGGGTTTTAACCCCAAGGCCCATTATTTAGACTTTGCTTTTATTCCTCTGTAAAAAAAAAAAAAAAGGTAATGGTTCAAAAGGGGTTATAAGGGATAATGTATAAGGTGGATCATTTAAGCTAATAGGTTTAAAACAAAGAATGCCTTCATCATTTCCATAAAGCATGCATCTCGTAATTTCAAACCAATGCAATACAAGTTTTAGAGGTATTCTTCCTAGGAGAGGATCACATATAACAAAAAATAATGTAATGAATATCAAATGCTTTCTTGTAAGCTCAAAACCTCACACGTGCTTATGCAAAAATCCATCAAAATTTTATAAATTACCTAATCACTCAAGTATCAAATTATTGACTGAGTTTATGCGAACTACTTCAATTAATCCATATGATTCGCCTTCCACTCAAGCTGCCTAATTCAGATTCAAGCAAACAACTCAATTCTTAGTCCAACTACTATGACAAAATGGCATGGTTCAACCTTCATCACAGTTCAAGTGCAAAATTGCAAAAATTTTAAAATTGGTCCCACCTCCACACTTAAATGGGACATTGTCCCAAATGTAAAAAAGAAAAAGGAAATGAGAACATAAGGACTCCCTTGATTATAGAAGGCTTAGCAACTTGAAATCAAAATCCACAGCTCCAAACTTGCATTCAAAAAAAAAAAGCAGATAAAGAGAATACAAATAAGATGCTCAAATGAAAGCAATAAAAAGAAACTAAAAAAACAAAGAACTAAAATGAAAGGATAAGATTGGGGTGCCTCCCAACAGATGCTATGTTTAACGTCAATAGCTTGACGTAGCTATTTGATCATAGGTGTTTGAGTGAGCTGCTTGAAATGTTTCTCAACTCTTGACCATAATCATGTTTCAATCTTTGCTCATTCACTTTGAAAGTTCTTTTATCACTTCCCTCAACTTCAATTACCCCATAGGAGGTAATATTTTTCACAAAAAAGGGCCCCGACCATCTAGAGTGTAATTTACCTAGAAAAAGCTTCAATCTCGAGTTGAAAAGTAGAACTTTCTCTCTTGGGGAAAATTCTTTCCTTATGATGTGTTGGTCATGCAATTTCTTAGTTTTCTCTTTGTAGATTTTAGAGTTCTCGTATGCTTTATTTCAAAATTCTTCTAATTCACACAATTGAGGAGATTGATTTTCAAACAATTTTTCCAATCAAGATTTAACTTCTTAACTGCCCAATAAGCCTTGTGTTCCAACTCCACCAGCAAATGACAAGCTTTTCCTAAAACTAATCGATATGGAGACATGCCAATTGGAGTCTAGAAGGTCGTCCTATATGCCCAAAGGGCATCATCAAGCTTGAGAGCCCAGTCTTTTCAGTTAGGGTTCATTGTCTTCTTAAGAATGTCTTTGATCTCTCAATTTGATATTTCAACTTGGCCATTTAACTGTGGGTGGTAAGGTAAAGCAACCTTGTAACGAACTCCATATTTGGTTAAAAGATTACCCAGAAGCTTGTTGCAAAATTGGGTACTTGCATTACTAATAATGGCCCATGGTGTGCTGAATCTTGTGAAAATATTTTTCTTGAGGAATTCGAGAACAACCTTGGCATCGTTTGTTGGTGAAGCTATGGCTTTAACCCATTTCGATAGTCCACTACCAAAAGGATATAGGATTGTCTACAAGATTTAGGGAATGTTCCCTTGAAGTCAATACAAAAATCGAAGAATTCTACTAAAAAATGTTGGTCAAAGGAAGCTCATGTCGTCGTGAGATATTAGCCGTTTATTGACATCGGTCACATGTTTTAGTGAAAGCATAGTTGTCCTTATGAAGTGTAGGCCAATAGAAACCAGACTAGAGATCTTTTACTGTTGTTCTTGTTGGGCCAAAGTGACCTCCATATGGTGATGAATGACAATGTTCCAAAATTGCTAAGACTTCATCTTCTGGGATACATCTTCGAATCACTTGATCGGGATCTCTCTTGAATAGTAAAGGCTCATCTCATAGATAACTTTTCGCATCAAATAGGAACTTTTTTTTGGGATGGATTTAAATCTGGAGGAATCAAACCTTCTAGTTAAATAATTCACCACATCGACAAATAATGGAAGCTTTTCATTGACTCTAAATAATTGCTTATTTGTGAAAGTCTCTTGGATAGGTATTGGTGGCTTTGATTCCTCAAGCTCTAATTAAGTTAAATGGTCAACAACTTCATTTTTGTCCCCTTTTTGTCCTTAATCTCCATATCAAACTCTTGTAAAAGCAACAATCATCGAACGAGTTGTGGCTTGACATCTTTCTTTGTAAACAAATATCAGATTGCTGCATGATTTATGAAAACCACAACCTTGGACCTAATGATATATGACCGAAACTTGTCCAAAGCAAACACAATAGCTAACATTTCCTTTTCTGTAGTAGTGTAATTTTGCTGGGCATCATCCAAAGTCCAACTAGAGTAGTGGATAACCCTGAACACTTTCTCTCACCTTTGGCCTAAAGCTGCTCCCACTGCAAAGTCACTCACATCACACATAATTTCGAACGATTGTTGCCAATCAGATGAGATCATCACAGAAGCTAAAATCAACTTTTTCTTGATCAACTTAAAAGCCTTCAAGCATTTCTCATTAAACTCAATTTTCACATCCTTCTCCAAGAGATTGCAAAGGGGTTTAGCAATCTTGGAGAAGTCTTGGATGAATCTCTGGTAAAATCTTGTATGTCCAAGGAAACTACGGATACCTTTTACATTTGTCAGTGGAGGAAGCTTTTCAATAGTTGCTGTTTTGGCTCAGTCCACTTCAATGCCATGGGAAGACACTTTGTGACCTAACACAATTCTTTCCCCTACCATAAAATGGCATTTCTCCCAATTGAGCACCAAATTGGTATCCTAACATCTTTTTAACACTAGAGACAAATTATGTAAGCACTTATCAAATGAATAACCGAAAACAGAAAAATCATCCATAAAGACTTCCATGAAATTTTCAACCATATCAGAAAAGATAACCATCGTGCAATACTAAAATGTAGCAGGAACATTACAAAGACTAAAAAGCATGGGCCCAAATGCAAATGTGTCAAAATGACAAGTGAATGTGGTCTTTTCTTGATCTTCAGGTGCGATGACTATTTAGTTATATCCTGAGTACTTATCTAGAAAACAATAAAATGCATGTCTAGCAAGTCTATCCAATATTTGATCTATGAATGGCAAAGTAAAATGGTCATTCCTAGTGGCTTTGTTCAACTTTTTATAATCCATGTAAACCCTCCATCTAGTGATTGTCCTAGTGGAAATAGTCTCATTGTTATCATCTTTAACTCTTTTACTAACAACCTGAGTAGGACTAACCCATAAACTATCAAAAATTGGGTAAATGATTCCAGTCTTAAGTCACTTATGAATCTTGTTCCTAACCACTTCCTTCATTGCCGGGTTAAATCTTCTTTGGGGTTCAATGCTAGGGGTGAATGACTCCTCTACAAGAATTTTATGCATTACAATAGAAGGACTAATTCCCTTAATATCTGAAATTGACCAACCTAATGCATTTTTTAACTCCCTTAACACCCTAAGCAATTTTCTTTTTTTAAAGGAGTCAATGAAGATGAAATGATGATAGGAAAAGTTTGATTAGCACCCAGGAATGCATATTTCAAATTTTCAAGCGAGGGTTTCAAATCAATCAATAGGTGCACATCGTTCACATCACCAACAACATCAATATTAGTTACACAAAACAAAGGCTTAGTTTGATGAATATTTTTCAAGCATTCAAAAGAATCCAATACTATCATAAAACAAGCATCATCCTTATCCATAGCATCTAAACTAAACATACCTTACAAATATGTCAATAATGGGTCATATAAGAGAAGGAAAAGATGTTACCACACAAGATGATATGACATTCACTTGGTTGCAAGTCGGTGTATCACTTGGATGTTTGAGCGATCTATATATGTTAAACCTCACCTTCTCACCATTTACATACAAGGTTAGTTCCCCTTGTTGCACATCAATCATTGCTCCTCCGATAGTCAAGAATGGTCACCCAAGCACAATCGGGGTCGTGCACCACAAAGCCTACAGGGAGAATGAATTTATCTATATGAATAAGAACATCTTCTACAATACCTCGAGGATAAGTGAGGGAACGGTCGTCTAGTTGGTGGCAAATTGTCGATGGCTTGACTTCTCCTAATTCCAACTTTTGGAAGATAGAAAGAGGCATGAGATTTATGCTTACCCCCAAATCACAAAGCACTTTACCAAAATATATGTTACCGATCTCACACGAAATTGTAAAGCTCCTCGAATCTTTCAATTTCTGCAGTAACTTTCTTTGCAAGACTACACTACACTCCTCGGTTATCAATATTGTCTCATATTCTCCAAATCTCCTCTTTTTGGTAACAATGTCCTTGATGAATTTTTCATAATTCGGTACTTACTCAATAGTTTCAATCAAGGGAATGTTGATCTCAAGTTTCTTAAAGACTTCAAGGAATTTTGCGAATTAATCATTGATTTTCTTTCGTTGAAATCTTTCAGGATATGGCAGCTTGGGGATGATTTTTGTTTGTAGCTCCCCTTCTAGTTTCTTCTCCGAGTTAACTTCCTTCTTAACTTGTGTAGGTGCACTTGCTTCTTCATAAGTATTTTTTTCCTTTGTTATCATTGGATCGAGTAGAGCTCTTTTTTGTAGGTTTCACCTCTTCTAATTCTTTTCCACTTCGAAGACTGATGGCCTGGCACTACTCTCTCGGGTTAGTTTCAGTATTACTTGGAAATGTTCTTTGAGTCAAATTCCCGATAGCATTTAACCCATCTATCTCCTTTTCGTTCTTGTGGAAACGGTTCCTTATCTCAGTTATAAAAGTGCCAATCATTTTTTCCAAGGAGTGTCTCCATTCTGCCAGTGGTGGTCCATATCTAGGTAGGTGGGGCATGTTCCTTTAAATAGTATAGTTAAATTGTTCCTTAGAGTTGTAGCCTTGACCATATTGATTTTTCATTAGTTGTGACTTAAATCCCAAGTTCCTTTGATTAACAAACTGGACTTGTACCACCCCCTCATCATTGGTGTAAAACAATTGACTAATAGTTGCCACCTGCTCATTCTATCTTCCCTTTGACATGAATTTTGAAAATTGATTGGATAGGGCTGCCAATTGAGTAGATGATTGAGTTACTTAGCCCACCTCTAAAATTCCTTTCTTTCCATTAGTTCTCTCGGAGGGCCACTGGTAGTTGTTCAAAGCATGTCTTCTAGCAATTCACATGCTTATTAAGATGTTTTTCTCATCAAAGTACCATCTGTTGTTGCATCCATAATGGTTCGAGTTTGGTCATTCAACCCGTTGTATAACATTTCCACTTGTACCTACTCTCAATATCCGTGATGTGGACACTTTCTCAAAAGGTCTTTATACCTCTCCCAAGCTTCATGCAATGGTTCTAAGCCATGCTGTGTAAATGTATTGATCTCAGCTCTTAGCTTCGCAGCTTTATCAGGTGGAAAAATTTTAATCAAGAACCATTGTGCCACCTCTTGCCAAGTTCGCATTTTGTCAGCAGAAATTAAATGAAGCCAATTCTTTGCTTTATCCCGAAGAGAAAATGGAAACAAAGTGAGTCTAATGTCACCTTGCGTTGCCCCTTTAGTCTTGATAGTGTCACATAATTCCTGAAAGCTTGCAAGATGATCATTTGGATCCTCCATTTGTGCCCCTCTAAACTGATTTGTTTAAATCAAATTGATGAGTTCGGGCAAAATATGAAAATTTTGAGAATGAACATTAGCTCTTTGAATACTGTGATAATTATCTACCATTGTAGGCTAGAAATATTCCCTGCTAGAACGTTGTTGTAATTGTTCCTGTTCATTTCCATTATCTCCTCTTCCATTTCCTCTATTCAAATTAGCTGCATCAAGTCTGGCCTCTAACTAAGTTAATCTTTGAGTCATTTTATCCCTCTCTCTTTGAATTATCTGCAGTTCTTCTGCTTGATTTTTCATTTTCTTTTGTCGACGAATTGAGTTTACTATTCTTTCCAACTCTTGGTCAAAATGTCTTTCTTGCTCTCTAGTGGTTCGGAGCATACAAACTCTTACACATAAGCTGCATAAGAAAACGAAAATGTAAAAACAAAAGGAAACAAATAAGTTACTCTATAGATAAAAATAAAACCAACAAGTAAATATCAAACTAGCTATAAAAACAAACATTCAAGCATCAATCCTCAGTAACGGTGCCAAAAATTTGTTCGTGAACCTCAAGTACACGGTTGTTGAAGTGAGTAATAAATCAATAAGAACCAAGTCGCGTCTACAGGGATTAAGAGAAAATTCAAATCTATGCTAGCTAACAGTATTTGAAAACAAGTTGGGTGAAATTTTGAGAAATTAAAAGCAATGTAAAGAATCATTAAATACTCAAAGAAATTTCTAAGCAACTATCCAATTCAATGCAACTAAAATAACTGTGAATATTACAAATCTATGTAATAACTAATTAAAAAAAGAGTGTAACAATTGACTAATTAAAAGGTATTAACGTCAAAAGAGAATGACTCTCTCTTAGGGAATGATATTTTTGGCAACCTTAATATTGAATTAGCTATCCTCCACAAATGAACAATCATAACCTCGTAGGTGAATTTTAAGAGTAATTAATTACCTTCTCCCAAAGGTGAATAATTTATCTATATTAGACATTACTTAGAAATCCTTTACTTAAGTTCTTCCTAGAGTTTCTTAAGTCACAAACTCAAACCTTTAATTTTTACCTCCTAAGTTTTTTGGGTCTCCCAACTTACAAGAAAATCTTAGCTGAAATTTCCTTCAATCCTTTAACAAAAACTCCCTTTTTTCGAAGGTGAATTTATACTAAGTTAATTTCCAATAATCCAAAGGAAGGAGAAATAAACTCAAGAAAAAAATCAACAAGTATATGAATATTGAGTCATGAATTCAGCAAAATTCAATATTAAAGTATCAATAAAATGTCAAATCTTTAAGAGAAATTTAGATTCAGCCACAAATCATCAAGTTAAGTAGTCCAAAACTATAAACCATAGACAAACTCACAAGGAATCAATTATAAATGAAGAATATGAAAGCTACGTTGTATTCGAATGGAGGCAGCTTGCAGCGTGGCAATGGTTGGAGGGCTGCTGCGTAGGTCTTGGCTAGGGGCATGAATCCTTAGCTGGTGAGTGGCATGGAGACTGGGCTAAGTGAAGTGGAGGGGCCGTGAGTGGGATGGAATGAAGGCTGCATGGGTGAGGATGTATGCTTCAGTGGGGTTGCGGCAGTGAGTAAGTGGAGTGTGCGTGAAAATCTGATGGTGGAAACTGCTGCGTGTGTGAAGTGTAGAGGCTGTGAGGGGTGCTGTGTTGGAGGCGTGGAAGTGGCAATCCAGATGTGTGAAAAAATAGAGGGTTCAACTTTCTTTTTGCCGGCCAAATGACGACGTTTCTTCTTTGCCAAACGTCCTCCAGCTGCTGCGTTTCATGCGTGAAACTCCTCCCTTTAAACACTGATGGTGATGCCATATTGCTAGATTTTTTAGGGCCAATTGGGTTGCATTTTAAAGCAAGGAGGAACTCCAAAGATGCTATGGTTTCGTGTGCAAAGAAGGCTCCAAAGGCTGCCATTTTAGACAGGAAATACATTTGACTATCATTTTGGACAGCCTCTTTGATGATTCTCTAAGTCATTTCTTTTGTGACTTTGTTGACTGCATTATGGACAGCCTTCCTAGCTCCTAATAGCTTCAAAACTTCATGCTTTAATCTTGTATTTGTATTCCATCATTAAATCTACATGCAAAATTAATAAGAACACAAAATGAGTAATTAAACAAAAAAATAGGAATGAATTCAAATGAAATAACACGTAAAAATATAGCAAAATCTATTCATATCATCCAACATCTCAACTATTTAAATTCTCTTTCTCTTAATTATTGTATGGTTAGATGTTATTTAGAACATGCAGACACACAAAAAGGGTACAGAAGATTTGAAGCCTTGTTTTATGCAGAAACTTTGTAAATTACAGATTATATGATAAGTTGATGTGAGTTATTATGACAATTGAATACAATGTAAACATAATTAAAAATTATATACATAATTAATAGTAATTACAATTTCGAAAATAATTTTTGGTTCAATTTACTTTAATAATTCTTGTTATTAAAAACCGATTAATTAATCAATTTTTATAAAATAATAAATTCTTATAAACTAAAATAAATTAATTAATTTTGTTTAACAATCTTCTTTTTCAATTAAACTTTAAATTTTTAGATAGATAAAAATAATTTCTTTTAATCATATTTTAAATTATTTAATTTCATTCAATCTTTAGTCAATTTTATGACAGTTAATACTGATCGAACCTTTTAAAATTTTGTTTTTGGTCTGATTTTTAAAATATTAATTAAATCAATTCTAACAAACATGGTTTTATAGTTAGGTGGCAGAACTTGGCGTAGATCTCTTAGGTATGGTTTCTGTTAAATCGTGTGAACTGCATCTTCTTCACATTATTATTTGAACTCCAAAGAAGAGGAAGTTAATGTAACATCTTTGATTTGGAGTACAATCCCTGCGTCACTTGTCCATTATCGCACGACAACTGGGTCTTACCTAATACAGTTAGTCTCTCAAGCACTAGACCTGTAAATATGCAATGCATTCCTTATTTGATGGCACATTTCCATTTGTACTCTCACTGTGTCGTGGTCATCAAATTTTGCTTTCGTGGGAGGCATCTGTGGTAGAGCCTCCTTATTCAAAGAGGTTAAAAGTTGGAACTAAGATGAAAAATTATTGTAATCTATTAAACTTCGAAGAAGATGATGATCGGATAAGAGCAAGAATGCATTAGACTGAATCGAATTTAGTATTTTAATCCTAAGTTATTAATTAATAAAATACATAATTGACAAAAGGTAAAAGACATAGCATATATTTCATATAATTAAAAAAACTTTAGGAAAGCTATTTGGTCTTTAGGATTTTTAGAAAAGCTCCAAAATTTTAATTTTTTATAACTTTAAAAAATAAAGACAAAACTCATATAGTGTGAATAGAAACTATAGATTAATCAAATTAAATATCATTAATATGATAACTTAAATTAACTCTTAAATCCGATTTTAACAAATTAAAATTTACTTAATTTTATAATTTAAGGTAATTATAATAAATTATTATTTGTAGTCAGATTTAATTAATTTCAATTCGAATTTAAGAGCTTAATTGAATTGTCATGCAAGCAACATTTAATTAATAGTATTTAGTTGTTATTTTTAATCAAAGTTTAAGAGAAATTTTTTAAAAAATTAAAACTGAAAATTTTTTCAAAAATTTTTAAAATTATGAAATTTTATAAGATATTTTAAACTACAAGAAAATTCTATGTCTTGTACCCATTTATTGAATATTGTATGTGCTCAATAATTTATTTATATATTTCATATAACTCAATAATCAATGATTAATAAAATACATAATTTACGAAATATTTTGTGCATCCCATTATTTATTTAGACATATGAAAGCTACCAATTACGAGTTCTATCAATATATAAAAAATTGAACAACCCGGGAAGTAATTGGTGACTTAGAAAGCAGGCCAAAGATAAGTAAATAAAAAATAAAAAATCTGCTGATTTGTTGGAAAGGGTAAAGCTCCATTACAAGTAACGTTTCACATTAAGATCACGATATGTGGGCTCAGGCAAGTAATACCACGAGTCGATAATGTCGCTTCTTTGCTAATGACTTTGCTTATTCTTAAAGTCATCGATCATTATCTAGGCTTCCTCGTCAGGAGTTCCTGAAAATCTATTAAACTAAACAAAGTTTCAGAGCTAACGGCACACCTTGTGCGTATCTTTTTTCTTATACAGTTTTCAAGATTCTGAGAGAGCAGAATAGATGTGTTTCAACATGGGATATAGGTTTAAGAATGGAAAGCTAGTTCGTGTTAAGGAAGCCAATCAAGAAGGAGAGCAAGAAAGGAAGGGATTGCTGGAGAGGGAAATTTGGAAATGGAAGCAACAACATGATCAGAAGTTCGACAAGCTCGAATGATAGCAGAAAAATCGTCAAAGGTTGTGAACCTCTTTCGGACAGTAAGTATATACCTTGTTTCTGGGATGTGTTCTTACCAATCTGATCGTTTTGGTAGATCTCTTCGATGAGATGCAAACATTTATTGTAATGTTCCTGTGATCTTTGTCATTTACTTCGTGTGATCATAACCCTTTTTACTTGTAAATGCAAAGAAAACTGAATTTTGTATGAACTGAATTTTGATTATTATTGATTATAATATTTTTATTCTGTTAAACCCATCTCAAATAAAGGTAGCAATAAGCTGAGCCGGACCGGCTTGATTTTATTTTTTTAAAATTGATAAAACGATATCATTTTTGACAAAACAATGTTATTTTGTACCTACTTATTCGACCCTTGATCGGACTTAACCGTGGCCCGATCAAATCGAGCCAAAGTCAGGCTCAGTCGAGCTAAGACTATTATCCCTATTATCAAATTTCATAAAGAAATAGATCTTACTACATATAAGGGAGTGGATAGTCATTTCAATAGATGCATGGTACCTTTATTCTATTTTTAAATATTTTAGAGTCATACATAGTTTTAATCAATAATAAAAAATTTCAACCAATTTGACCAACTTAACTATAAAAACCTTAAATCATCTAATTTTTTATTTGGGTCTCAAAATTTCAATTTAATAACTCATGTCATTAAAATTTTATCAATTTATTAATTAATCAATCAATTTTTGTAAATTAATAAATTATTATAAAACAAAATAAATCAATTAATTTTTATTTAAAATTATCTTTTTTATTTAAATTTTAAATTTTTTAGCTGGTTAATAAAATTTCTTTAAATCGTATTTCAAATTCTTTAATTTTATGTAATTTTTAGTTGGTTTTATGACGGTACAATACCGATTAAATGTTAAACTTCTTATCTTACTAATTTAACTTCAGGTCTAGTTTTTAAAACATTAGTTTTAATATTATACCTTTTATTATTATATTCTTTCTTAAATAAAACTTAGAATTTGTTCTGAATTGTCTGACAAAAATTTTAAGTAATTAAATATCGAGTCAATTTCAAATTTAAGAGAATCAATTTAAATGGATCTGAATCGATTATATTAAAAAGCCGTCGTATTAACTTTTAGACCGCCTGATTTTATGATTAAATTTTAGTTAAATAGTCTAAGCTCAAATTAAAACAAACAAATTGACTCGGATCCACCAAGAGTCCATACACGCGTGGAATGTCGCAGAATCCACCATAGATTCGTGGATGAGGCCCAATGATATTCATGATTAGTGTAATCCTTCAGATTTAGAATCTTCTTATCATATTTATGCGGAGGAGGTCGATCCATTTTTATAAATTAATAAATTTTTATAAATTAAAAAAAATAACAAATTATTTTATTAATAAACGAATCAATTTTCAATAAAAATTATTAAAATAAATAAAATTAAAAATTATACTAATCGATTAAATTAATCTATTCGAATCAGTTAAATTATTTAATTATTACTTAGAAACAACGCTCCAATTATATCTTTTGCGTTAGTCAAACAATTCCATTTTGCACTTTAGAAACCTAAATGCTAAAAATTCAATAAGTTAACTTAATTAATAGTATTTTAAAAATTTATAATTTATTTTCCCTATTTTATTTTTTCTATATTATATAAAAAGAACTTAAGACAATTTATAAGTATCATAATTATAAATTAAATATAATATATTAAATATAATCCATAAATTTTTACTTTATTTAATTTTCCATCCAATTAAAAAAAAAGATGACTTTATAGGGTAATCTAAGCCCCTAGAATTTCTTAATTTAAAGAAATAAATAACCACAAAATAAACCTTTATTGGAATTCCTCAACCGTTAAGATTTTATATTCTTCATTTATATTAAGCAGTCTCATGTTCCATGCACTTTCTAAGCTTTCACGCCAACCTCTAAACATTGGTGCTCGCAGAAGCATTAGGAAGCTAAAAAGCTGAAGGACAGTGAGAAGATCGCTCCCAAGTTCTCCCAAACACTTCAACGAACAAGAATGGCACTTGAAACATCAACACCCCAAGAACTGCTTGAACTTGAGAAAAATGGTCGAGCTGAAAGAACCAAGTGGGTGCTCAGTGCTCCTGACCCACCAAGTCTATGGCGTGAGCTTATGGATCTCGTTCTGCCTGAAGGTGGAAAGCTTCCGTCTCTTGTCAAAAATTGTGGGTTCAAGCCCTTAGTTTGGTTTCAGGCAGTGTTTCCTATCCTTTGCTGGTCTCGAAACTACACGGCGAGAAAATTCAGGAACGATCTTTTAGCTGGTCTGACTCTTGCTAGCCTATGCATTCCTCAGGTGAGCACTGTCAGGTTTTTTTTTTTAGAACTTGAAGTTTCCTTGCTTAATAATATGAAAAATTTTCATGCAGAGCATTGGGTATGCTACCCTGGCAAGGCTTGATCCTCAATATGGACTTTGTAAGTTACAGTATTGAATTTTAGCTATCTGAAGCAAGAAATTCGTGTGTGATCTTCTTCTTCTTCTTCGTCTTTTCTCTGAAAGTGCTTGTTTTGATCAGATACAAGTGTCGTCCCGCCATTGATATATGCTGTTATGGGAACTTCAAGAGAGATAGCAATCGGACCTGTAGCTGTAGTTTCTTTGCTTTTGGCTTCAATGGTTCAGAAAGTGGAAAATCCTGTGGAGAATCCAGATGCTTACAGGAATCTTGTTCTTACCACTACTTTTTTTGTTGGAATATTTCAAGCTATCTCCGGACTGTTCAGGTTAATGGACTAACAAAATTTGCAGAAACTTTCTGGGATTCAATCAGATCGAAAGAATTTCTAACCCAACATATCTTTCTTGATTTCTTATATTTACAGGTTGGGATTTCTGGTGGATTTTCTTTCTCATTCTGCAGTTGTTGGGTTCATGGCAGGAGCTGCAATCATCATCGGCCTTCAACAGCTAAAAGGACTACTGGGTCTTACTCATTTCACCAACAAAACTGATATTATTTCCGTCCTTAAAGCTACCTGGATATCAGTACATCACTCGGTGATTATTTCCTTGTTCTTCTCATGTGTTTCATAAGCTTTTCCGAATAGTTTTATGTACGTTTGGAAAATCTTGTTCATCCCATTTTGGTTCCTTGTTTGACAGTGGAATCCTCTAAATTGCATTCTTGGATGTTCCTTTCTATGTTTCATTCTGATCACTAGATTCGTGGTACGTTCTAAACTTCTTATACCCTTTTCTCGGGGGTTGTTTCTATGATCATATTAGTCATGTTTCTACTTGTGTCAGGGAAAGAAGAAGAAGAAGCTCTACTGGTTACCAGCCATGGCTCCTCTGATATCAGTGATATTATCAACTCTGATTGTTTACTTCACAAGAGCTGACAAACATGGAATCAACATCATAAAACACATCAAAAGAGGCTTAAACCCAAGCTCAATCCATCAACTACAGTTACATGACTCGCGTACTATGGATGCTGCTAAAATTGGAATTGTGGTTGCTGTTGTTGCTCTAGCTGTAAGAAATTATTACTAGAACCAAGCATTATAAAGCTATTGAATCTAAGTTTTTTCTAATTCTCTTCATCTTCTTGTAATCTCCAACCACCACAGGAAGCTCTTGCAGTAGGCCGGTCTTTTGCTTCCATTAAAGGATACCGAATCGATGGAAACAAAGAAATGATTGCCATGGGAGTCATGAACACTTTAGGATCTTTCTCTTCTTGCTATGTTGCAACTGGTGCGATATTTTATTCAATCTACATAGAATCTGGTCTGGATAATAAACTTCCATGAACCAACCTTGGAACTTGTCTTCTTGCAGGTTCCTTCTCGCGCAGCGCAGTGAATTTCAGTGCTGGATGTGAAACTGCAATGTCAAACATTGTGATGAGCATAACAGTGATCATATCTTTGGAATTGTTCACCAAGCTCTTGTACTTCACTCCCACTGCAATTCTAGCTTCTGTCATACTTTCTGCTCTTCCAGGACTCGTTGATCTTAACGAGGCTTACAAGATTTGGAAGATTGATAAACTAGATTTCCTTGCTTGCATTGGAGCCTTCTTCGGGGTGTTATTTGTATCTGTTGAAATCGGCCTACTTGCTGCAGTAAGATCCTCCATTGTTTTGTTATTTCGAGCTAAACCAACCAGCACGAGAAGTGTTCATGTATGACAATTGACTAAAGTTGGACTTGAGATTGTTGCAGGTGACGGTATCATTTCTGAAGATCATTATCACAACAATTCAACCTGGCATAGAAGTTCTTGGAAGAATTCCTGGAACTGAAATCTTCTGCAATGTTGAACAATATCCCATGGCAATCAAGTCAAATCCTGTAGTGGTACTCCGATTCAGATCAGGGTTGATTTGTTTTGCAAATGCCAACTTCGTTAAAGAAAAGTACAAAGGACTCGTACCCCTTCTCTAACCTTCAAACAACTTCCTCTACTTTTCTTAATCTTGTTCATCTTTGTTCTCAGGATAATGAAACTGGTAACAGAAGACCAGGAAGATGGAAACACCAAACACAATGGGAAAATCAGTGTTCAGATTGTGATACTTGACATGTCCAGTAAGTTTCACGTTAATGAACAATGAGAAATGAATTTGTCTGCCATTAATCTTCTGATAACACCTGATGAGTATTTGGCAGACTTAGTGAACATAGACACATCAGGAATCGCTTCTCTGCAGGAACTTCATAAAAATCTGATCTCAAATGGAATTGAGGTACAGAGATAGAACATTATGTGGAATCTCATCTTATTACAAACCACTTGACATTCTTTACTTTTTGTCTAAAGCTGGCCTTCATAAACCCAAGATGGCAAGTGATTCACAAGCTAAAATTAGCCAACTTTGTGGAGAAGATTAGAGGAAAGGTGTTCTTGACAGTGGAGGAAGCTGTGGATGCATGTTTGAATGCCAAAATCTCAACCATTTAGCTAATTATAAGCTTCATCTCAGATTGCTTAATGTGATTCCCTTGTGAGGAGATAAATAAGGACTTTTCTTATAAAGAATGGTTGTAACAAATCCCATGAGTGGAACACTTGTACTATTGTGAAAAATAAAAGAATAATATGAGTTTAGTATAGTTCATGTGTTACCATAATTGACTCTTTTAATCCTATTTTAGTTTTAATATAGCTTTATATATATATATATAGAATTCTTGTGGTTTGGTACATTAAATAATGTATTTCTTAATTTTTTAAATTATTAATAATTCTCCTATGCAGTTCTATTTTATAACACTTTTTATTTCATCAACTTTTGTTAAAAACTCTATAACTTCGGACTCATTTCTATGTAATCCTACTACTTATTATGGTGATTGAAAATAATTCTTCAATTTCATAACATCAAAAAATATATTTAAAAAAATATTATTTGATATTTTTATACTGAAATGAAAAATTTTAAAGGATTAAAGGCTTAAAATCAATGATTAGAAAACTCAACCGATTTGTTCCGTTCAACGTAAAAACTTTGAACCCTTTAACTTTTTGGTTCAATTTACTTTAATAACTCTTATTATTAAACATTGTAATTTATTAATTAATGTCAATTTTCGTAAATTAATAAGTTCTTATCACTTAAAATAAATAAATAAATTTTTATTTAACAATATTTTTAATTAAACTTTAAATTATTTGATAAATAAAAACAATATCTTTCACTAATATTTTAAAATTTTTAATTTTATTAAACTTCTTATCTTTAAAACATTACTTTAAACAACTCCTATATATATATATATATATAAGGGTCTAGGTTCAATGAATCTTAACATAGTGCGCAGTATTATGGATATGCCACTTGGAGACACTAATCGCCATCTTTTATATTTTGAGTTCAAGTCAACGCCAAGTCTTGTCTCGATAAACATATAGAGGCACTACTTTTTGTGCATTTCATAAAATGTCGTCTAGATTCGCTGTACCTTAAGCTTGGGGGTGTTATGTTCATGGTGGATGTGGCGAAGGTGGCCCCAATCGGTGGAGTAGGTCTGTCCCAAAGCTTCATAATTCAAAAGATCAATTATTTCGATGGAGTGACAATTTATTTAACTAATTATAATTTGAAGAGAATAATTACAATCAATTTGAATTTATTATTTAATTTTAAATTATAGACATAGTTTATGATTCATTATTTGTTAATAATTTATTTAATATATACTTAAAAATACAAAGATTATTGTTAAAATTCTTAATTTGAAAAGAAAGCATATTTCATTTGTCTCACCATAAAAATATTTTTAAATAATTTAGAATAATTAATTTTATGTACATATTAAATAAATTATCTTTAATAAACATTATAATATATGTTAGTAAGTGATTAGTAGGTTGTTGATAAAGTGTAATGTGCTTATTGTTGGATGTAGGGATGAATTTCTCTAACACCCCTTTTTTTGCCTTTTAAGTACAATAACAATAAAGCCATGGTAAGAATTTTACTAAAATGCATGCTCTGAAAAAGTTCAAAGATACTTAATCTTACCCGTAATTAGTAGTGATATTATTTTCAATAGACCTACTGAAAAAAGATTAAACAATAGCTAAATACATAAATACATAATTGCATAAGTGAAGATAAAAATAAAAATAAAGATAAAGATAGAAGTAAGTAAATAAATAAATAAGATAAGAAACAAAACAAATAAGTAAATAAAACAAACAAATTATAAAAAATACAAAATAAATAAATAACTAAAAGAGCAAGTGTAAATACATAAAAATTTGAGAAAAAGGTTCAAAAAGTCTATGAAAAGAAAATAACCTCTCTATGTAGAGTCCTTTACCTGTATCCTAGTTCTTAAAGTTTTCTGTTAAGGATCAAGTCCTCGGTAAGCTCTAATAAAACAATATTATTCTTGATTACCTCTCCCTAATTCTTCTTGGATCGTCCTCGTCTTTTCTTACATTCTCTAAGTATAATCTTCTTGCATCTTCTCATTAGGGTGTCAAGGTGTCTCTTCTTAATATATCAAAACTACTTAATAGCCTTGTCTCCTTTAATTTATTAACAGTGTTAGCCGTTTCATATGAGGTAGAGCACCGACATCTTCGTCATCGTTAACTTATGACTATGCATTTATTTAATAGGCCAATACTCTATAAAGCATGGCTAGACTAATTGCTAAGTAATAGAATTTACCTTTTAACTTGAGTGATATTTTCTTATCACATAAAGTCCAGAGGCACCCCTCCATTTAAGCCGCCTTGATTTGATATAATGAATTATGTCGTCATCTATCTTGCTACTACTTTGAATGATAGATCAAAGATACTTAAAACAATCTTTCTGTGGCATAATTCTCTACCAAATCTTGATCTCCACATCAATTGCAACCTTACAACTTGAAAAGTTACACTCTAAATACTCAATTTTAGTTTTGTTCGACTTAAAGTCTTTTAACTCTAGTATATCTCTTTAAAGTTCTAACTTGACATTAATACTTTATTTTATTTTATCCACTAAGACAATGTCATCAACAAACAATATATACCAAGACATATCTCTTTGAATATTCTTGATAAGCTCATCTATAACTATTGCAAACAGGAAAGGGGCTCAACAAGGATCCTTGTTGTAGTATGAAGTCAATAGAAAAATACTATGTATTTTATCCTATTACCCTTACTCTAGTCATAACACCTTCATTTATATCTCTAATAACTCGTATATAGGTATCAAGAATTTTTTTAGCTTCTAAACACATCAACATGACTTTCTTAGGTATCCTATCATAAGCTTTTTATAAATCAATGAAAACCTTGTACATGTCCCTCTGTCTGACCCTATAATATTTCATTAATCATCTAAGCAGATATGTGACTTTTGTGAAAATAAATTGATTATTTAAGATAGGTGTATCATTTTTCACTCTCTTCTCAATTACCCTCTCTCGTAACTTCATGTTATGATTTAGTAGTTTAATGCCTCTATAATTATTACAACTTTAAATATAACCCTTTTGTCCTTATAAAAAAGGGTTTAGTATGCTAAGTCTCTACTTATCTAATATTTTGGTGGAATTAAGAATCATATTATAAAACTTGGTTAACCAAGTACCACCCTCCTCTCCTAGACTCTTCCATACTTTTATGGATAATTCATCAAATCCTTTACAATACTCAAAACTCCTCTAATTTTTTCTCTACTGATATGTCGGCAACAATGAAGCTACGATTTTTCTTAAGAGTGCTAAGATTAGAGAAAATATTGTTATCTTTACCTTCATTAAAAAGCCTATAGGAGTAGCTTTATTGTCTTCTCATGGTGTTTTTTATTCACAAACACCTATCCTATTTTAATCTTTGTACAACGAACTTGATCCAAAATCTTTGGCTTTGCATTTCCTAGCTCTAGCTAATTTAAAAACATCTTTTTTTCCCATTCTTAATAGGCAACTTTCTTGACCTTCACCTTATTTTAGAGAGGAATTCATTCGACCACCAAAATTCTTTCTTATTACCTTTAAGTCCTTTAGAAACTCTCAGTATCTCCTTATAACTTCATCCCTTAAATGAATTATTACTCCATTCCACGTTCGGTTACCATCTGCTTATAGTTTTCATACTTCTTTAGACATTATGTTATTCCTAATTTGAACCTTATAATTAACTTTTATTTATTAATTCAACCTTTACTTTAAAACATCTCATAGATCTTAAATAATTTATTGTGGAGGTCTTTCCTAAATTGGAAAGGGGAATTACATTTTCTATTTTACCTAACAAATAATTTTTAATAAAGAATTGATAAATATTAATTTTAAAAAATTTAAATTAATAAATTTTATGATATTATAGAATTTTCAAGTCATAAATGAATATCACCTGCGAAGAATCACTTGTACGTACGTGTCCTAAAAGAATAGAGTAGTTATGTAAACTTGATACTTAAAAAATGTAACCTTGATCAATTAGTATTTGTTATGTACAAATTACATGTAACCTTGAGGATGTGACAACCTCAAAAAGAATTTGAGTAAAAGAAGAAATTAATCAACTAATTATGGGAATTGAAAGGAGTCATCACATATCAACATTCCATCTCCAAGCCGTTCGTAAGAAACCCACGACGAAACCTTTCATGGATTCAGAACACGGTCTTTTCTAACGTTGTACTTCCATTTTTGTTGTTAATGGTTCAGAGATGGGGATCTCCAAGCATTCGTGGTGGTCATCTGAGCAAAGATTGAGAGTGCTTGAGTAACCTGTGAAGAGAGTTTGTCTCCCGGGCTCTGCACAATAATCTCTGCACTCCTTCTGTCATCTGCTAAACCAATTTAACAATTTGAAGATTGTTAATGTCTGCCATTTTCTTGACTCGGAAATATGAAGATAACAGCTTCGCAGGTACCTTGTTTATGTTTCCTCTTGAATAAGGTACTGCTCTTTGATGTCCAACCGTAGTAGGAGGAGATTTTCTGGCGCTGGTTTCTTCCCTGCCAACTTGTAGTTTTCCATTACTTCTACTCCTTGTTGTAACAGAGGGAGGGTTGGGGGGCCATTTTCGATTTAAATCAGCAGGAAGGCTAGATTCCTAGTTAATTAGCAACATAGAAACACCCCAAGACTTCATCTATTAGAACTCATCATGACATGGTTTAGAATTGGAGATGAAGAATTATAGATGGTAATGAGTTTTACCAGGAATAGAACTGTAGCACAATGTTTCACGACCTCCAAATTCATACGAACATCATCCAGACTTCTGTGATATGTCAAAACCATAATGATTATTTGTAATTACCTATGTCAATGCAACCGAAGCAAACCTTAGTATATATCTACCTATGTTTCTGCTGTCCTAGCCCAAAGTAGGATGCCAAAGTTGCCATCTGAAAATCCAAAAGAAAATCTTCAACATTTTCCAGGAAAATTTAATGCTGAAAGAAAAGAAAGTTGCACTTAATGCCGATCGAGTTGCAAGATGTAATAGAAATGCACCTTCATATTGCCAGCTCTACGACCAAACTTCTGGGACAAAACGCCTAAAGAATCAATCAATCCAACAGGAACTGGCGGAGACCTACCAATCTCTGCAAACGCCTCTCTGATACGAGCACAATCGAACCTTTGGATGTTATGTCCTGCCCATATTCGACCGTTAAGAATGCTGAAAATCCTGTCAGCAACATCCTCAAACACCGGAGCACTTGCAACAGCTTGGCGCGTTATCCCATCACGTCGACAAGACGTCGGCGACACGACGGACAGGTCCGAGGGTCTAATGAGGGTGCTGTAACTCTCAAGCTCCACCAGTTTTCTCGGACAAACGATGATTGCACCGAACTCCAATACCCAGAACCGCTGTCCCGTTTTGTTGGGGACCGTTGTTTCCAAGTCAAAGAACACAATCTCCGATGATGATGAGCATGAATTGTTAGAGGTTTCCATAATTGTACGTACCTGTTGGTTGGTGAGTTCAGGGTCTATAGCTCTATTCTTGTCGTTGGACTCATATAAATGGTTTGAGAGTTCAAAGGAGAAGTAGTAAAAGAAGAGAATTCTTGGGGTTGGAGGTTGATTGTCTTGTGGTTCAAGTCAAATAGGGTTTGGATGGAGGAGTTTCTTATCTTCTTGGTGATGGCTTGTTCATGGCATTTCCAGATAGATAATGGAATATCCGTAGTTGTAAATTAACAAGTAGGGGTTGCTTTGTGTCTAACCATTGGGATCTACGGGACCTCTTGTTACAATCTCAAGTTCCTTCATCCTCAAGTCTATAGGCTTGTTTGTAGAGCATGGTCTTTTTGGGTGTTATGAAGCACGTATCTTTCCAGGATGGATATGGTGGAATATTATGGAACACAAACATGACAAGTTAGACCATCACGTCAAGCCACCGTCAAGCGGCCAATTCTTCTTCCTCTTCTTTCTTTTCCTTCTTGTAAGTCTTCTGTTAACGTACAGGGTCATCCGGCTTTGTGCAATAAATAAAATAAACATCATTTTTGCATTTTTAATTAAAAATTTTCAAAAAAACGCTTAGGCTTGGCCTAATCTAACCGGACCAAGTTGAGCTCAGTCCTAATCAAGCCTTGAGGATGATGATCCAAAGCACACCAAGCCTAACCCTAGTAGATATGATCCTGCTCAAGTCTGAGCCCAGCCCATTATCATCCAATCATCATCCCAACAGATTCCACCGAGAAAGTGTATATTTACTGTAACAATGAACCCTTTTCTTGAATCTGGACTTTCAGGTTTGCCTCTAAAGTAAAATTACTAGCATCATGCTTTTCTAAGGGACGCCTTAAATGGCAAGAATGAGCTTTTGCCAGGGTCCAGATCTTTTGTCCAATTTTATGGTATCTTATTGTGTCTAGTAAATCTCAGCTATTTATTTATGTAGATCCCACGTGAATTCCACATAAATAAATACGAATCCTGCAGAAATAAATGGCTGAGATTCACTAGACACAATAAGACACCATAAAATTGGACCGAGGATCTTGTCCCTTTTGACACATGGTTCCTAAATTCTTCTTCAGGATTTTAGCTTCATATGATTACAGTTTGATAACTCTGTTAAATAATATCAAAACATATAATAAATAAATTATTATGTACATATAAATTTTATTTCATAATGTAGAAAAAGAAAATTAGCAATAGAATTTTTATTTGACACTTCTCAATTTGAGAGACTCAAATTCATCAGTTTATATCTGCAACAAAATAGCTGAATGAAGAAGCGAGGTATGATTTTACATCTAAATTCTGGTACAGGATGAATCAAAATCATCAGGTGCGACCCGGGAGATCCAGTTGTTGAGCGTGCGCTTGATGTCGGAATGATTAACGTATGCCAATTCATACATACTACACAAATTCACCACAAGGGTCTCATTGAGAGCAACTGTAGGAACCCTTTCCAGGGAATTTTCCAACACCTTGATTGAATCAGATAAGTCCCTCAAATACATCAAGCAAATCGCCTTGTTGTTGATTGCTACCACATCTTTATGATCCCTCTCGATGCACTCTTCATACTCCCTCACAGCAGACACATAATCCTTCCCAACCAAATACACCAAAGCTTTGTTCCTACTCACCAGATTCCTCAACTCAACCTCACTCAACAAACATCCATCGTCTTCACCACTCTTCCACTCGGTCAGCAATTTCTCCACCTTATCAAAAGACTCTTTTGCACCATCAAGATCCCCAACTTGCATCTGAATGTACCCCAATTTGGACACCAGAACCGGGTCCAGAACCCCCCCAGAGATCAATTCAGCAATCAAATTTAAACAAACCCCATGCTCTTTACTGCTCAAGTGCTGACTGATTATACTATTCATAACAAGAAGCTCTCTTTTCTTCCAAACCCTAAGAGAAATACTAGACTCCTCAAGACCTTGTCTTTCCTTGATCTTTCCACGAACATAATCGAGCAACAAATAGAAACGATCTAAACCTTGTTGGCGATTACCTAATTTGATAGGGATCAAGGCGTTAAGCCATCGGAGAGAAAAGGGGACCATGGAACCGGACCGATTGGGGTAGATTTTGGGATAAGTCTCGTATCGATAGTGGTGGCTGTCCAAGTCCTCGACAATGTCAAGCTCGGCGAGAGCATCCTTGAAACGGCGTAGTTTGGCGAGGGCTAGAACGCTGTAAGCTAGATAGGTGAGGTGGTCGTGCGGGGTGGTGAGGAGAGACTGGGAACGTGCTCGTGAGACGTTCTCGAGGATGGTACGCCAACTGCCTCGGTTGGCTAGGTCTTGGAGAGAAGACAGGTCGTGGGCTAGATCGTTCAGACTGCCGAATCTGTTAGAGAGTGGATCTGTTGTTGGGACTGGTTCGGGTTTTGCGTCGGGATCGGAATCCATGGTAGTCGCCGTGCACGGTTGTTAGGGATTTGTCTGGATGTTAGATGATTTCGCTTTTCGCTTCAATTGAGGAAAGGGAGAAAACGGGGTATATAACTAAGGGCTTAACCCAAAATGAAAATTAAAGGGTCCAAACTGAGAATCAAGGCCCATTTATTACTAGTAGCTCTTAATCAGAAAAGCTACAAGAAACGAAGAACATACAACAGTGACACCATTATATCTACATCATTATTCAACTCAGTAGTGCAGATTTCACATTAAGTCCATTCAGCACAATCACAAGGTTTACAATGACTATTACGCCACAGTTACTTGCAGCTAAAAAAAACTAAAATCAGACTGAACTGAGACCAACATCATCATCACTCAAATACAATATATGACATATACTTGCATTACTTACAGGCCATGGGAATATTCAATATTAGCCGTTGGCTTAACATGAGGCATAGGAGACAAGCCACAAGTTCCATCCTCCTCCATAAGCGCCGCACACGATTCTTCCGCCGTCGGATGATCAACACCGCCTGAAGGTATGCCCAAGATACTTTCGTAAGCACCCGTCGGATGAATCCTTGGAAATGCCAAGTAAATGCTATGCACAACAATTTTCAAGTTACGCATCACCTCAGGCAGTTTTATCCTCACATAGTTAATCCTCATCGGTACGCCAGCTAATCCACCTACACCGGAGCTAGTAACTACCAGAGACTGTCCTCTCTCGAGACTCGGAAGGACGGTCCCGACGGGAAGCTTCTCCAACTCAGCGATGGTCAGGAAATAGTCAGGCACGATGTGAAACCTTATACTGCTAATATATGCATGTGATCCAGAGAAGATCGACACGTCTTCTAGAGCAAAAATCGTCATGTTGCTCAGGTTTACTAGCTCACCATACTTCACTTTCAGCGCCAGAGAGAGGACGCTGAAGCCGTTGTTGCGCAGCCTGAGCATAGCGTCACGAAGCATCAAGCGCATGATCGCGGACGGAGACTGCACCAAAGGATGATGTTGAATCTGGTGAGGTAACCCGCGCTCTGGTTGCTGAAACGGAAACGCCAGAGAGCTCAACCTCTCGATGTCGCAAGAAAACGGTGAGAGAGGTGCGACGAAGCCTTGAATCCCGTGGATTACTACGAGGCCGTTGTTGAACAGATCTGGTTGTGTGATCTCCACGCCGCCGATGAAAACCCTGACAGTGGAGGAGGAAGCCGCTGTGGTGTTAGTGATTGTACTACTGGTGACGGTTATGCAACGGCCAGGACTTAAGGTTTCGACTTTGGTCCCAAAGGCGAGCTTACGGAGATAATCGATGGTGAAAAGACCAGGAACAATGTGTTCGCGGAGGAGGTTCGGGATGGAGCAAGAGAAGCACGAACGGATAGAGGAATCGGAAGGAGCGAAGAGAGTAGAAGGACCTGACCAGGCGGCGACGGAGGAGTCGGCGGAGAGTGACGGAGCTGCCATGGCGAGCTCGTGGAAGCCGAGATGAGAAAGTATAGGACCGAGAAGAGCATTGTTAGAGAAAAGCGACTTTTCATGGAAATCATGAGAGACCGTGTCCGTCATCGTCGGCGGTGGCGACGAAGTGGCGGAGACGAATGAGGAGGAGGAAGACTCGAGGACGGAATTAGTGGCGGTTACCCGAGAGAGAATCACAAAAGCTGAGAGAACCACAACTCGCACAGAGGCTTTCGCCATTTTTGAACAATCGCTAAGTGAAGTGATGGTGACAATACTTATACGCGGGCTATTTATAAAGTTGATCAATGGAGTTCAGAACTCTTCTAGAACACAGCTCGTGAGTGAAATGAACGCCTGAGTACGCGCGTGAAGTCTGGAAATATGGAATTCCCCCAAAACATAACCGTTTGTGTGAGTTCGTTCTGTGTTTCTGTTAGTTTTGGCGGGAAACTGAAGAAGCTGTGGTATGAGGGTGACGGTGACGGCCAATCGGACGGCTATGATCGTTCAAAATATTGCAGGTGAAAGTTTTTCCATAGGATTGTTTTGTGTTGCTTTATGGGCTTGGACCATAGGCCCGAAATACGATGCAGTGGTGGTTAATAAGAAGAGATAACTTACATTAATATAACCTTTTTTTTTTATCTTTTTTAGAAGAATTCTTTTAAGAAATTAGTTGACTATTTAGCTGTTATTTAAAAAAAATTTTGAAAGAATTTCAATGAAAATATTTCTAACCGTATCTTTTATATGGATTATAACATAGGTAAAACTAATATAAAAAATAAATATTAAAATATATAAAAAAAGTCAAATAATATTATATAAATTCCAAAATAAATATTCAAGTTGAGTAAATAGTTAAATACATAATAAATAGAAAGATGAGTCTGTGGGTATTGTAAGAATTATGTGTAAAACATAATGACAAAAGGATTAAAAAATAGTCTTATTAATTGATCTGAAAAATATACTTGCAAAAGTCATTTCAGAGTTTTTTTTTTAGTTTCAAATTTGAACTTCTTAAAAAGTTATATTTTAGCTTTAAAAAAGTCATATTTATTAAAAAATGACGTTTTATTTTATGACCAAATATTCATTTTTTTTTAGGTTTTGTGGTAGAAAAAAGTGCTTATTGACCTCCCAAAAGCCTATCCAAACAGACACTAAATAGTATTTAATATTTTAAATTTTAATTAATAAAATATTTAAAATTAATAAAATATTTCCTAACCTCGAACTTTATGGGACATATTTCTCTGTACCGCATAAACCTGTGCCTTCTGTTCCCCTCT
>JANIJH010000223.1:67074340-67085498 GCA_024520975.1 Erythroxylum areolatum | reverse complement strand
TTTGTGAAACAGGTTTTTTAATGTAGCTCTTACGACATAAAATATAATCTTGTGTGTTTTCAGAATGAGATTGAAGGGCCAAGCTTTTCGTCAATGATACAGCAACAACACCATGCAGATATGGCAACAAATTGCCCACAAATGCAATCAAGTGCTGAAGGTTCTGAATACGAGAGCAGCAAGCTACCTCAGCTCAATTTGGACTGACTCCACACTCGCTTATGAAGAACTTGCTTCAATTACGTACATATATAGTTATTGCTTGTTTGAACATTAATTCTTCATGTTTAATCAATGATTGCTTATTATTTGTATATAAAATTGACTTCTCATGAAAAATAAGTCGATTTTCTCTAAAAATACTTCATGTTTACCCTATTTAATGATATAAAAGTTTAACTATATGATCATTATTTAATGATTATTTTTATTAAATAATATTGTTTATTATTTATAAATAATAATTATTGAAAATTTTTATTATATAAATAAAAATAATAACTTGAAGGAATATCATTTATACAATATTAGTAATTTTCTCATTTTTCTTAAATATAAATAGAGATATTTGTAATATGACATTGAGTAAATCTCCACAAATAGGATCAAATAATTTTTTAATTGGTTTAATTTATTTATATATTATGTTTTATCTTTCTTCTCTATTTGTTTGAAGAATTATAGTAATTTTATATTATATATTTTTTATTGATTCTTTATTTTATAAAGATGTGTGATTTTATACTCAAATCTTCACGAATTAATGAAATATGCATAACGATTACTTATTTTAATATTTTATGATTTTCTTTTTTTCTTTTTTTTACATCCGAACTTGAACTTAAAAGTCATATTCTATAGAGAAGAGAGACTACCTTTTGTACTAATTAAGCTATATAATTAATGGATATAAAGTAACATAAGACAATATTGATATTATAGTAATGTGTCTTAAAGTAGATCATTTCAAACATTTATCGACTAAAATCAATATGAACTTACTGTGCAAATTTGAGCTAGATGATGTTCTTTGAATTGTAAAACATAATTTCATCTAAATTTAGGTTTTCATCCCACGCTAGGTCATGATCAGCTAAGGAGCCATCTTGGTTTCTTCCACTTCTCATCTCAACCTGCTAAAATTGCATATAAATTACGTATTTCAGGACCCATATATAAGTGAGATTACCGTTGAAATGCGAAATAGGAGTCTAATATTATGCAGCTTTATCTCTACATAATAAAGAAGTTGTTTACGATAAATTCACATATAGTACAAATTAGTAATTATACAAAACATCAAAAAATACGTGTAACTAAACATATAAAAATATGTAATACAATAATTATAGAACATGGTAAACAATATAAAATAAAATATGCAAATAATTACACAATTTAGGACAAAAAGAGACAAGTATAAAAATAAATCACATAAGTCATTACAATAAAGTAAATAGATTAAGTGCCTATTTGGATGAACTTCTGGGAGGTCAATAAGTACTTTTCTCTACCACAAAAGCTTTTTTTTAAAAAATAAGTGTTTGACTGTAAAATAAAAGAGCACTTCTTTAATAAATATGACTTTTTTGGCAGTCAAAATATAACATTTTAAGAAATTCAAATTTGGAGCTTCTCGAAAAAGTACAATTTCAGGTAGATTTTACAGATCAATTAATGAACATATTTTTTAATCCCTTTTGCCCTTATGTTTTACATATAATTTTCACAATACCCACAAACCCATCTTCAAGTTTATTTTGAGATTTATATAATATTATTTGACTTTTTTATATGTTTTAATATTTATTTTACTTATTTTATAATCCATATAAAAGATTTGGTTAGATATATTTTCATTCATGTTTTATATGGTTTAAAATTATATAATAATTAATATATTGTGCTTTACATTTTTTTAATATACTTTAAATAATATTTATATGTATAAATAATTTTTATTACAAAATAAAATATAGTTAAAATTAAAAGTGATTTTTATTTTTATGTTGTGAAGCAGTCTATTATATAAAGTTTTTTTTTAAAAATGACAGTCAAATAGTCAATTGATTTCTTAAAAAATACATTCTCATAAAAGATATACAGAAAAAAAGATTTACTAACAAAAGGTTTACTAGTATAAGTCTAACCAAACATTGGCTAATTAAGAAACGACTTAGACAAAATAATTATAAACTTGACTATCTATAAAACGAACGACTAAGGAAAACTTTTAAAGTACTTAACAAAACGTAGAAGATTTTTTTACATGAGATCTTTTGTATGTATTCTAGTTCGTTAAAATTTCGTATTACAAATCATGTTCTCAATAAGTACTTCCGGTAAAATTACTCAGAAAAGTTTAGAATGTTGTTGTTTTTATTCACAAATTAGGAAATGAAAGTAAAAAACTTTTTCACTTTCATTTCCTAATTTGTTCATTTACAATTTTACTAATATACTTAGTGAATGAAACTTCAGTAATTGGTTAAAATAAAAACTTACACGAGCAAACTTTTCCGGCCGTCGATAATTGTTCAGGTCAAGATCATTGTTGCAGAGAATGCTTGACGTTGGCATGCTTGAGATTGAATGGTCGAAAGTATCAAAAAGTATGGAAGATGAATTACTGTTACCAAAATTATGAAGTAAGTGATGGATAACACACACAAAAAAATTAAAAAAAGAAGCAAAATAAATATATATATTAGAAATTAAGACATACCCAACAGAGTCGAGAGGAGGATGGGCATTGCAGATTCGTATAGCATTGACATTAGGATTGATACTGACATAGTTTTCTTCATCTTGAAAGGAACTGCCATGGATATTTCGTTTAGGGTAACAAAGGAAAATAAAATAAAATAAAAGAGACTATAAATGCAAATATGAATTAGTGAAGTATACGATTTGATAAAAGAGACTATATATCAATCCAAATTATTTGATAATAATGTTGGTAAAATAATCGTTAAAAATTTTAATCGGTTCGGTCGATTCAATCGTAAAAAGTTTGTATAATCGTACCCTTCTGTAACATCCATCAATTCAGCTTCTCCGTATTCCTGGAATAATAGTATGGTTGGTATGAAATCAAATACACTTGTAAAATGCATTAATGTTGGAACAAGAACAAGTACAAGCATAATGATAAGTTAATATAATATCAATTCTAAATACAAAATTTTAATGCTTAGATATCATTTTTAAGTCGTCAACAACAACACCTAATAAGAATTTCGTTGAAATACAATATATAAGAAAACCATATAGTACGCAATCTTACCGTTAATTGAATCTGAATTGGTAATGACTCGAATGCGTTTGGCCAGTTTGCAAGCAGTATTTTCTATCAAAAGAAGATAATAAACATAAGAACGAAGACTCGATTATCAATGATGCTAGAGTTTAACCACATGTGTTAGAACATACTTTTCTACTTATGATTCGTCGTAAAGAGCATTTCAGGTTTTTCTCACACAACAGGACCTGGGCAAGACTCGCATCGCCCTCATGCTCCAAACAGGGTTCGTAGTTCCTTTAGAGCAAAACGATCAAAGCATATCAGTTGCAAGAGGTCAAACGTATAGTCTAAAGCTATATTTAGAGATGACAACCGGCTCGGATGAACCGGACGAGGCTTGATCAGGCCCGAGGCAACGGACATGAGCCCGATTTAGCCCAACACAAACTATTTTTTAATATATTAAAAAAATACAAAAATAATGTTATTTTTTGACGTCGTTTTGTTTATATGTCAATCCGGGACCGACTGTTGACTTCGGGTCAAACCGGGTATAGACCCCATTGTTATCCCTAATTATATTATTTCGAATATTCTCAATTTTGTAAAATATATCTCAACATTTATTTTGAAACAATAGAGATTATGATTTTAAAAAATTTACCTTTAATTATATAAGATTAATAGTAACATAACTAAAAAGTGTTCATATAAACTTTATCATTATATTCAAAATAAAATTTTGACGTATTTATAAAATTTGATGATATTTGAACATATATTCTAATTTTATGACTTTTCATGCTTTTAGCTTTAGAAAATGTAAAATATAATTTCCTCCTCTAATAATTTTTAAATTTTGCTTAATAAATATTAAATTATTTCAAACACTCGTCACGTTACAATTTTAATATATTAAAATATATTTAATATTTTATATATAATTTAATATTTTTAAAATTAATTATCTAAAATATAACTTCAAAGTTCGTTACTTACTTTAGATCATTATCGAGCAACTCCATTTGTGTCTCAACCTCCTTAATCCTCAGCTCAAGATGCTACTTCGTAGCAACACAAACACAAAGTATATTTTATTACATACTCTTTGAAACTTACTAATCATAACTTAAAAGGAGGAATGAGATACAAACATATATGTAATTATGTACTGACCTTTATACTAGAAGAACCATTGATAATGTATTTGACCAATGCATCCAAAAGTAAATGAAACATTACTATAAGTAATTATGCAATTAATAACAATAATCATATGCATGGATCTTTTTAAAAAATAGAGAGGAGGAGAAAAGGAAAGAAACAAACTAATTTTCAGCGTGACGTAATTTGGTTTCCTCGCCTTTGATATGATCGAGATGCCTTATTTTGTGCATTTTTCGCTAAATATAAATAATAACAACAATAACAATTTAATAAAAATCTTATTAAATATAAATTATTACATGGTGGTTTAAAAAAATTACCTGAATATCCTTTATGTGGCTTTTTGGTGTTACGATCGGCATTAAAAATAAAAATGAATTAATTATTATTAAATAACAATAATTTAATATTTTATGAAATAACTAATAAAAATTAAAAATTAAAAATATATTACAGGTATCTTTCCTCTGCTGGAAGATTGATGTATCTTTCAATCACTTCTTCAATCCTGAAAAAAAGCAAATTTTAATAATATGGAATGAAAATAAATTAAGAAAATAATTGTGAAAATAAATAAATAAATAATTACCTATTTCGGCTACAGAAATGACTAAATCGACCTGAAGGTGAGAACACAATAATCACAATATCTATATCACAACGAACAAAGATTTCATATCCCTTTCTTAGTAGACTACTCTTCCTTTTAGAGAAGGTGACTTGACATCTAGTAGTGTTCTCTATCCTTCTCATTGCTATTTTCCTACCCATTGTAATGTAATAAAAATTATAATTGCATATTGGTTTGTATTTATATTTGTTATTGAGAGCTTTTAATTAAGTAATTAATATGAGGAGATAGAGTTTTTATTATACCAAAAAGAAAGTCACATGATTATGCCTTCAAGCATTTATTAGACTAAGTTATTACTTTACTTTTAATGGATATTATACCTAATAAACTATGATGGAAGATAATTAATCCTACCTACTCCTATTAAATGCATGTAGGAGATAATGTCTTTATAAAGTTCCCCTTCAGATCCTCTGTACCGAATAAACCTGTGTCCTCTGTTCTTCTCTTATCCAAGTTATTCATTGACAATCTCTCTGTACCGCATAAACCTGTGCCTTCTGTTCCCCTCTCATTCAAATTATTCATTGACAATTGTCAATGAATAATTTGAATGAGAGGGGAACAGAAGGCACAGGTTTATGCGGTACAGAGAGATTGTCAATGAATAACTTGGATAAGAGAAGAACAGAGGACACAGGTTTATTCGGTACAGAGGATCTGAAGGGGAACTTTATAAAGACATTATCTCCTACATGCATTTAATAGGAGTAGGTAGGATTAATTATCTTCCATCATAGTTTATTAGGTATAATATCCATTAAAAGTAAAGTAATAACTTAGTCTAATAAATGCTTGAAGGCATAATCATGTGACTTTCTTTTTGGTATAATAAAAACTCTATCTCCTCATATTAATTACTTAATTAAAAGCTCTCAATAACAAATATAAATACAAACCAATATGCAATTATAATTTTTATTACATTACAATGGGTAGGAAAATAGCAATGAGAAGGATAGAGAACACTACTAGATGTCAAGTCACCTTCTCTAAAAGGAAGAGTAGTCTACTAAGAAAGGGATATGAAATCTTTGTTCGTTGTGATATAGATATTGTGATTATTGTGTTCTCACCTTCAGGTCGATTTAGTCATTTCTGTAGCCGAAATAGGTAATTATTTATTTATTTATTTTCACAATTATTTTCTTAATTTATTTTCATTCCATATTATTAAAATTTGCTTTTTTTCAGGATTGAAGAAGTGATTGAAAGATACATCAATCTTCCAGCAGAGGAAAGATACCTGTAATATATTTTTAATTTTTAATTTTTATTAGTTATTTCATAAAATATTAAATTATTGTTATTTAATAATAATTAATTCATTTTTATTTTTAATGCCGATCGTAACACCAAAAAGCCACATAAAGGATATTCAGGTAATTTTTTTAAACCACCATGTAATAATTTATATTTAATAAGATTTTTATTAAATTGTTATTGTTGTTATTATTTATATTTAGCGAAAAATGCACAAAATAAGGCATCTCGATCATATCAAAGGCGAGGAAACCAAATTACGTCACGCTGAAAATTAGTTTGTTTCTTTCCTTTTCTCCTCCTCTCTATTTTTTAAAAAGATCCATGCATATGATTATTGTTATTAATTGCATAATTACTTATAGTAATGTTTCATTTACTTTTGGATGCATTGGTCAAATACATTATCAATGGTTCTTCTAGTATAAAGGTCAGTACATAATTACATATATGTTTGTATCTCATTCCTCCTTTTAAGTTATGATTAGTAAGTTTCAAAGAGTATGTAATAAAATATACTTTGTGTTTGTGTTGCTACGAAGTAGCATCTTGAGCTGAGGATTAAGGAGGTTGAGACACAAATGGAGTTGCTCGATAATGATCTAAAGTAAGTAACGAACTTTGAAGTTATATTTTAGATAATTAATTTTAAAAATATTAAATTATATATAAAATATTAAATATATTTTAATATATTAAAATTGTAACGTGACGAGTGTTTGAAATAATTTAATATTTATTAAGCAAAATTTAAAAATTATTAGAGGAGGAAATTATATTTTACATTTTCTAAAGCTAAAAGCATGAAAAGTCATAAAATTAGAATATATGTTCAAATATCATCAAATTTTATAAATACGTCAAAATTTTATTTTGAATATAATGATAAAGTTTATATGAACACTTTTTAGTTATGTTACTATTAATCTTATATAATTAAAGGTAAATTTTTTAAAATCATAATCTCTATTGTTTCAAAATAAATGTTGAGATATATTTTACAAAATTGAGAATATTCGAAATAATATAATTAGGGATAACAATGGGGTCTATACCCGGTTTGACCCGAAGTCAACAGTCGGTCCCGGATTGACATATAAACAAAACGACGTCAAAAAATAACATTATTTTTGTATTTTTTTAATATATTAAAAAATAGTTTGTGTTGGGCTAAATCGGGCTCATGTCCGTTGCCTCGGGCCTGATCAAGCCTCGTCCGGTTCATCCGAGCCGGTTGTCATCTCTAAATATAGCTTTAGACTATACGTTTGACCTCTTGCAACTGATATGCTTTGATCGTTTTGCTCTAAAGGAACTACGAACCCTGTTTGGAGCATGAGGGCGATGCGAGTCTTGCCCAGGTCCTGTTGTGTGAGAAAAACCTGAAATGCTCTTTACGACGAATCATAAGTAGAAAAGTATGTTCTAACACATGTGGTTAAACTCTAGCATCATTGATAATCGAGTCTTCGTTCTTATGTTTATTATCTTCTTTTGATAGAAAATACTGCTTGCAAACTGGCCAAACGCATTCGAGTCATTACCAATTCAGATTCAATTAACGGTAAGATTGCGTACTATATGGTTTTCTTATATATTGTATTTCAACGAAATTCTTATTAGGTGTTGTTGTTGACGACTTAAAAATGATATCTAAGCATTAAAATTTTGTATTTAGAATTGATATTATATTAACTTATCATTATGCTTGTACTTGTTCTTGTTCCAACATTAATGCATTTTACAAGTGTATTTGATTTCATACCAACCATACTATTATTCCAGGAATACGGAGAAGCTGAATTGATGGATGTTACAGAAGGGTACGATTATACAAACTTTTTACGATTGAATCGACCGAACCGATTAAAATTTTTAACGATTATTTTACCAACATTATTATCAAATAATTTGGATTGATATATAGTCTCTTTTATCAAATCGTATACTTCACTAATTCATATTTGCATTTATAGTCTCTTTTATTTTATTTTATTTTCCTTTGTTACCCTAAACGAAATATCCATGGCAGTTCCTTTCAAGATGAAGAAAACTATGTCAGTATCAATCCTAATGTCAATGCTATACGAATCTGCAATGCCCATCCTCCTCTCGACTCTGTTGGGTATGTCTTAATTTCTAATATATATATTTATTTTGCTTCTTTTTTTAATTTTTTTGTGTGTGTTATCCATCACTTACTTCATAATTTTGGTAACAGTAATTCATCTTCCATACTTTTTGATACTTTCGACCATTCAATCTCAAGCATGCCAACGTCAAGCATTCTCTGCAACAATGATCTTGACCTGAACAATTATCGACGGCCGGAAAAGTTTGCTCGTGTAAGTTTTTATTTTAACCAATTACTGAAGTTTCATTCACTAAGTATATTAGTAAAATTGTAAATGAACAAATTAGGAAATGAAAGTGAAAAAGTTTTTTACTTTCATTTCCTAATTTGTGAATAAAAACAACAACATTCTAAACTTTTCTGAGTAATTTTACCGGAAGTACTTATTGAGAACATGATTTGTAATACGAAATTTTAACGAACTAGAATACATACAAAAGATCTCATGTAAAAAAATCTTCTACGTTTTGTTAAGTACTTTAAAAGTTTTCCTTAGTCGTTCGTTTTATAGATAGTCAAGTTTATAATTATTTTGTCTAAGTCGTTTCTTAATTAGCCAATGTTTGGTTAGACTTATACTAGTAAACCTTTTGTTAGTAAATCTTTTTTTCTGTATATCTTTTATGAGAATGTATTTTTTAAGAAATCAATTGACTATTTGACTGTCATTTTTAAAAAAAAACTTTATATAATAGACTGCTTCACAACATAAAAATAAAAATCACTTTTAATTTTAACTATATTTTATTTTGTAATAAAAATTATTTATACATATAAATATTATTTAAAGTATATTAAAAAAATGTAAAGCACAATATATTAATTATTATATAATTTTAAACCATATAAAACATGAATGAAAATATATCTAACCAAATCTTTTATATGGATTATAAAATAAGTAAAATAAATATTAAAACATATAAAAAAGTCAAATAATATTATATAAATCTCAAAATAAACTTGAAGATGGGTTTGTGGGTATTGTGAAAATTATATGTAAAACATAAGGGCAAAAGGGATTAAAAAATATGTTCATTAATTGATCTGTAAAATCTACCTGAAATTGTACTTTTTCGAGAAGCTCCAAATTTGAATTTCTTAAAATGTTATATTTTGACTGCCAAAAAAGTCATATTTATTAAAGAAGTGCTCTTTTATTTTACAGTCAAACACTTATTTTTTAAAAAAAAGCTTTTGTGGTAGAGAAAAGTACTTATTGACCTCCCAGAAGTTCATCCAAATAGGCACTTAATCTATTTACTTTATTGTAATGACTTATGTGATTTATTTTTATACTTGTCTCTTTTTGTCCTAAATTGTGTAATTATTTGCATATTTTATTTTATATTGTTTACCATGTTCTATAATTATTGTATTACATATTTTTATATGTTTAGTTACACGTATTTTTTGATGTTTTGTATAATTACTAATTTGTACTATATGTGAATTTATCGTAAACAACTTCTTTATTATGTAGAGATAAAGCTGCATAATATTAGACTCCTATTTCGCATTTCAACGGTAATCTCACTTATATATGGGTCCTGAAATACGTAATTTATATGCAATTTTAGCAGGTTGAGATGAGAAGTGGAAGAAACCAAGATGGCTCCTTAGCTGATCATGACCTAGCGTGGGATGAAAACCTAAATTTAGATGAAATTATGTTTTACAATTCAAAGAACATCATCTAGCTCAAATTTGCACAGTAAGTTCATATTGATTTTAGTCGATAAATGTTTGAAATGATCTACTTTAAGACACATTACTATAATATCAATATTGTCTTATGTTACTTTATATCCATTAATTATATAGCTTAATTAGTACAAAAGGTAGTCTCTCTTCTCTATAGAATATGACTTTTAAGTTCAAGTTCGGATGTAAAAAAAAGAAAAAAAGAAAATCATAAAATATTAAAATAAGTAATCGTTATGCATATTTCATTAATTCGTGAAGATTTGAGTATAAAATCACACATCTTTATAAAATAAAGAATCAATAAAAAATATATAATATAAAATTACTATAATTCTTCAAACAAATAGAGAAGAAAGATAAAACATAATATATAAATAAATTAAACCAATTAAAAAATTATTTGATCCTATTTGTGGAGATTTACTCAATGTCATATTACAAATATCTCTATTTATATTTAAGAAAAATGAGAAAATTACTAATATTGTATAAATGATATTCCTTCAAGTTATTATTTTTATTTATATAATAAAAATTTTCAATAATTATTATTTATAAATAATAAACAATATTATTTAATAAAAATAATCATTAAATAATGATCATATAGTTAAACTTTTATATCATTAAATAGGGTAAACATGAAGTATTTTTAGAGAAAATCGACTTATTTTTCATGAGAAGTCAATTTTATATACAAATAATAAGCAATCATTGATTAAACATGAAGAATTAATGTTCAAACAAGCAATAACTATATATGTACGTAATTGAAGCAAGTTCTTCATAAGCGAGTGTGGAGTCAGTCCAAATTGAGCTGAGGTAGCTTGCTGCTCTCGTATTCAGAACCTTCAGCACTTGATTGCATTTGTGGGCAATTTGTTGCCATATCTGCATGGTGTTGTTGCTGTATCATTGACGAAAAGCTTGGCCCTTCAATCTCATTCTGAAAACACACAAGATTATATTTTATGTCGTAAGAGCTACATTAAAAAACCTGTTTCACAAA
>JANIJH010000223.1:67010903-67047956 GCA_024520975.1 Erythroxylum areolatum | reverse complement strand
AATAATTAAAATTTGTGATTACATGCTTGAAAAATGACCCATGGGCTCTAAATAAGACTTCAATCGGTTCGTGACATGAAAAGAAGAAACTTATAAAAACTAAAAGATTAGACGAGAACAGAACCTTTATGAGGGAAAAGGAAGTAGGAGGCACGAAGGCTGCGAGGAGCTCAGATGATGACAATGTAGAAAAAGATTGGTACCAAGCTGGCAGGCTCTCACTACTTGAGTTGTCCATGAGGCTTACTCCATTGTTGCACCGATCCATAGTTACAGTACTGTTTGTGCCATGGGACAAAGCATCAAAGATGGTCGTTGATGATTGTTGATTACTGAAAAACGAAACACCCTCAAAAGTTTAACTTTTAATATATGTACAAAAATTCAATAATGAAAGACAAATATGCTTGTGTTGTGCATGCATACCTCACAGGAATACAAGATGACTCAGATCCTATACGAATAGAATTTGGAGTGTGTCCATTTTCACTCTCGGGTAACCAACTCGCAATATCATTCTCAAAACTTTGTAGTCCTTCTTGTGTATCCAAATACATCTATAATGAAAAAAAATCATCATTAAAGCACAATTAAGTGATATAAAAATAAAGAAAATATAAAATAAAATGGTTCGGAAAGTTAAAACTTAATTATTAAATTCTAAAAAATAATTAATTTGGTTATTTCCAATTTGTGTACCTGTACACTTGATGGGTCATAAGTAGATGCATGGCTGCTCATTAGATATTTCTGCAATTAAAATTAAGATTAGTTAGTAATTAGCTCGGATTAAATATAATTAATACAAGAAGGACTAGCTTCACCTTTCTTGCTTCAAGTCCTGCCATGACATCTAAAAGGTTCTTCTCACAAGATTCAAGCTCTCTCATCGAACTTATAAGTAAAGGGTCTGGCTCGAACATTCTTTAAACGTACGAGACAGACGAAATATTAATAATATTTGATTAGTAATTAAATAACACGATAATGATAAATTAAAAGGTTGTAACCTTAATTGTTCCTCAGTGATCTGCAGCTGTTGTTGGAAGCTAAAAATTTCCTGACGGAGTTCCTATACAATTCAAATTTTTTCTTAGACTAATACCAAATTGACCAGAGATTTTATTAATTAAGTTCATAAAATTAAATAACTTAAATGAATTCATCTTCACCTCCGTATTTGATTTTGCAGAATCGGGACTGTAACAAGAAAAATCGGTGTCTCAATAAAAGATATGTTATATATAGGAAGAACATGGCTAGATATGTACTTATATATTAAATCATACTTTGCAGCTTGAAGTGCCATTTCACTTTCAGTCTTCAGTTTCTTGAGAATGTTGAGCAAATACTGCAAACAAAAAAGGATTTATCAAGATTGTATCATATTAATTTGGTTTATATATATGATTATTAAGATATAAAAATGCATTTTTACCTCTCGATTTTGGACATCTCTGCACAGAAAAGATATAAATGATTTCAATTTAGAAGCTAAGAAAAAAAATAAAAAAAGGAGATGAATTGAAGAAGAGAAATTAACATACCCTACACGATCATGTTCTGGTAAATTTATGTAACGAGTGATAACATCTTCAATCCTACAACATGATCAATGAATATGTTACCAAACCTTATCGTGTTCGTAATTCATGCTGGTTTGATTGGGTATGGTATTTTGTACGCTGAACTGCAAACAAGCAAATTGGAATTGTCCACTTTGGGCAGGGTTCAATCCTCTAACTTCACGGTTTTGTTGCGTTGAGACGCACGCCTCTTACCATTGAGCTAACCAAAAAAGCGCAGCTCAATGGTAAGAGGCATGCGTCTCAACGTAACAAAACCGTGAGGTCAGGGGATCGAACTCTGGCTAAAGCGGACAATCCCAATTTGCGGTGGTTGCGGTTCAGCGTACAAGATACGGTACCCAACCACACCACATGCAATGAAGAAATAAAAACGGACCTTGTTTTTCCAGAAAAATGACTGAGGCGATCGGAAGGAGAGAACATGATAAGAGCAATTTCAATGTCACAAAGGATTGCAAGTTCATAAGCCTTCTTGATGAGACCATTTCTACGTTTGGAGAATGTAACTTGTCGGTTTGTTTTGTTCTCTATTCTCTTTGTCTGCAGCTTAACACGACCCATTTTTGTTTACAGAGATTGATCTTTTGATTCACGACGAACACGAAGAGGAAAACCAAAGAAGAAATGAAAAAAAAAAAGGGAAGAAGAGATAGATATTCAAAGAGAAAAGAGGAAAGATATAAGGGATGTAGCGAATTATATGGGACTTTAAGTTGATTTAGTCACTATTTGATATATAAATATTGTTAATAAATGTACAAATTATGACCAAGCTTCTTGTATATTACATTGTTAAAGTGTATATACACTTAAACACGTTCTTGCAGCAAGCAATATTGGTTAGAAAGGTCAAAATGTATTCTCCGATATGGGAGGAACTATGTCTGTTGAAAAATGCTGAAACAGCTAAAAAATCGGTTTTCCCACTAATTAGTTGCATAATTTAAACCCTACATTTTTTAATTTTTGATAGTTTTTCTTTTTTCTTAAATTATTCTTCCCCGAATTTAAAGGAAAAACCGAACTAATTCGACCGACTCAATTATAAATTTTTTAATTAACTAACTTTTCAACTCAGTTTCTAATTTTTCGGTTCAGTTTTATCTTAATAGTTCTTATTATTAAAAGTTAGTCGGTTTATTAATTAATTATTTTTAAAATTAATTAATTTTTATTTAACAATTTTATTATTTAATTAAACTTTAACTTTTTCGATTGATGAGGATAATCTACTTCTTTAAATTCTATTAAATTTTTTTTAATTTTTTTCAAATCTTTACTGTGTATCGATTTCGTTAAAACTTTTAAAATTTAATTCTCTTATCTTACTAATTTAATTTTTAATCTAATGCATTAATACTTAAGTAGCTACGTTGGCCCCTTAGAAGATAGCTGAGTTGGTAAAGTAGAGGAATATAGGGTCAAAAGATCTTGTATTCAAGAGGGCTTGCTTAATAAGGAGTGTCTGGTTGGCATGATTTGCAGCTTATTATCTCAATCTAGAGGTTTATATAATACACATTCAAATGATAGTCACTACAGATTCTTCCGTTTTAAAAAAAACTTAAGAATCAAAATATCATAAAATATTTAATTTAAAATAAAAAAAATAAAAGTAATTATTTTAGTACACAATATGATCTTTACAAATATTATTTAAATTATTTATGCATATATTAAATTTTAATGTATGATGGTATTTTAGATATACTAATAATAATTATTACAAAAATTACTAAAATAATAGTTGGGTCCAACTTTAAAAAATGATTATCTTTACTAGAAAATAATATTTTGGAGCTAAAAAAGATCTTTGTAATTTAAGAAAATTAAAAATCTACTGTTTCCTAAATATCAACCATATGATCCAGCAACAATCCAGATAAGCCTCCAGGTGGGGTCCTCTCTGTCTGATGAACATTGTCAACTTATGCCAGTTTTGTTTAGTCCACTCAGCTCTGGATAGCAGAAAGCTAACGCTCATCGCCAAAAATGGCGTCGTCACTCTCTGCTTTAACCATCACAACCCCCAGACATCACTTAAGCCTTAAAAAATCCAGTTTCTCAACAAATCCCAGTTCTTCTTTCTCCCCATTTCGTTGTTCCTCTCATTTATCCCGTGATAAAGATGTACAAGTACGTCTCTCTTCAATATCATCAACAAAGAAGTGCATTCTTCAAGTGGGTATAGGGCTTTTAGCAGCTACAGTCGTTGCTTTAACACCAGTAGATGCTAATGCCACCAGAATTGAGTACTATGCAACTGTAGGAGAGCCTTTATGTGATCTCAACTTCGTTGACTCTGGCCTTGGTTTTTGCGATGTTACTGTGGGCTCTGGTAAGGAGGCTCCGTATGGCGAGCTTATCAACGTGAGTTATGAACTTGAAACTTGAAAGAGTGGTCTCTGTTTCCTTTAATTTATACCATTTGGCTTATTTCATGGATAGATTTCCCCGTGGAAGTGCTTGTCAATTATATATGCAACTTCATGATATGGTACACTTGTATGTGGGTCTTCAGATTATTATGTGTTCTCTGAAGTCTGATCTGTATCTTTTTGGTTGAACCTGTCTTTAGGTTCATTACACAGCAAGATTTGCAGATGGAATAGTCTTTGACAGTAGCTATAAACGGGGTAGACCACTTACCATGCGGATTGGTGTTGGTAAGGTACGAATCCATTAAGCTGCAGTTTATCACTTACCTTTATTTTCTAATCCAGATGGAGGTTAAGTGGTCCAACCTTGTTTATATCTAAAGCAATATAAATTATCAGATCATAATTAATATATGAATAGTAGAATGATATCAAACATACTTAGATTAGAAGACATGATAGGCGTTTCTTGTTACTTGTAGAATCACCTGCAATGCATAAAAAAATAACTTACACTCTTTTCTTGCCTCTGTATTCGCTTAAGTTAGGTTATAGATAATGTAAACCTAACCTAACTTATAAATAGGGTTATAAGATTACAAGAAAGGTTTAAGTTGATTAATCAAAAATTGATTCCTATTGTCAAAATGTTCTGATAACTATACACAAGAATCATATATCACTTAATAAACCTGATGAGAAGACTAAGCTCTAATAAGGATCACAAGTATAACCAAGGACTTTCAAGCTTCAGGTCTCTATTAGACTCAGTTGTAAAACAAAAGACTAATTAGCTGTAAATAGCTCTTCAAAGTCTCCTAATCTGTTCTGAGATTCTTGGAACATGAACTACAGATGGGAGGTTTTCCACTGATGTTTAAACAATTACTGTTTGACATACTTATCGTTGCAGGAGAATCTTCTTTTTATTAAGAAAACTAAAAACTGAAATAGAACTATGCAAGGAAACTAGTCATCTACTAACAGCAAGGATGTAGATGAAAAAATTTAACTGTTTACATCTGCAAGTGGTTGTTCCAGCCTTGAACATGAACATAATGCAGCATTTGTTTTTCACTAATCCTCTGTATATCCAGGTTATCAGGGGATTGGATCAGGGAATTCTTGGGGGTGAAGGAGTTCCCCCAATGCAAGTTGGTATGATCCTTGGTTAGGCTTTTGTGAGTTCTTATATCAGTGGTTGTTTATCTGAAGTAATTTCATCGCTGACTTTCCACAGGCGGTAAACGTAAACTTCAAATTCCTCCACACTTAGCTTATGGACCAGAACCTGCAGGATGTTTTTCAGGTGCTGTTCCAAATTACTTAAGTGAAATTCCAAATTCGGTAGTTTTCTGCAGTTTGTTTTAAACTTCTTTTCAAATCAAATTATGTTTCTTTTCAGTTATCACCAAACTCATGATCTTGTTAATACAGGTGACTGCAATATCCCTGGCAATGCAACTCTTCTTTACGATATAAAATTTGTCGAAATCTACTCAGGAAATAGACCAAGATGACAAATTGATGGAAAACCAGTAAGTTGCATTTGCCCTGAATCAATAATATAACTTCATTGAATGAATGTTAATATACAGTGCTCCTTGGTAATATTAGTTCTTCCAATTTTCAACTTTGAAGGAACAGAAAGGCCAAATTCAGAGTGCAGATCAAAGTTCAGGCTCCAGCCTAGTGGTTGAAAATTTTAATCCTCAATACAAGGAAGCAAGCAAAGTGCTCACTGATCATTGACTTGGCCTTCTTTTTGATGAATGCAAAGTTATTATTCCTTAGATTGGTTTTATGAATCCTCCTGGTCCTTGAAGTTGGTTTTCAACAATTTGTAAAAATCACATACTCGAGAACCTAGAATAAAGTGACGGGTCCGATTTAAGTGACTTGAAAATCTGATAGAATAGAGGCAATGAACACGAAACCACCCTTAAGTCTAAGATGCTTGCTTTCTTCAAAGGCAATTTAGGTTAGATTAATTGCTTGTGAATCTCTCTTATTGTCCTGCAGGTCTTGCTTTACGCTTCCTCTGGATCAGAGAAAGTTTGGACAAAAGTAATCTGATAAAGAAATATTCTTTTTTTTATTGAATTGAGATTTGAAGAGAAAAAGAAAAGTGTGCTTTCGCTGGCAACTTCTTAGGCTCTTCCTTCATAACCAAATGGTCAAACGCAGGCTCTCTGATTTTAAAAGATAAGAGCGCCTATGGCTTCTGCTTTAGACCGTTTGGTAGAGGCAATCAGTGGCTAACTCCTTGATTCTAGTGCAAAACCAAATTGTTGAATCCGATCTAGTATTCTCTATCTTCGAGTCTGGTCGGCCCACAATGTTTCTCTATCAAGTACCTGATTGCACTAAGCAGGCCGACGAAAACCATTTACTGCTAAACTACAAACTTCTGTCTGGAATTGGAATCATTTAAGAAAGACCAAAAGACTCTGCTTAAAGAAGAATGCAAAGAAGAAACATTGATCAACTTGGCTAATCTGCTCTTAATTCATCTATATTACAAGGAAAACGCCAAAAGCAGACTGATCCTGAAGTGGGAAATTGATCAATTTCTGAGTACACTCATGAACAGTGGAAGCAAAACATGTCTGATATAGACATTCCATGCTTTTTACATGATGGAACATGCATTTGGATTGTCATCGCTAAACATGGTCGTATATGGTTCCTCGTATCTGGTTACAGTACCACTTGCTGCGACGCTCTCTACCTTCCTGACATAACCAGGAGGCGCCTTCTTGTCATAAGATTGAGCAGCGTAAGGCTGAGCCACCAAATTGTACGGAACATAAGGCCAAATCTCTGCCTTCTTCCCTGTCGACTTCGCCCTCTTTAACACCTTGTTTGAATCAACATATCCAGTTACAGACACCTTCTGTTGTTTCCTGTTGATCTCCACCTTCTTAACACCTGCACAAGAAATTTTGATAAAAACCTTAATCTACATTCTTAAATGTGATCGACCCTTTTCATTATATGCAAGAACGAACAATAAGAACATACCACTCATTGAAGAAAGTGCGTTTTTAACCTTAAGTTCACAACCATCACAGTCCATCCTCACTTTGAGCTCTACTGTCTGTAATTGCTTCCTCTTCTTCATGTATTTATGGCCTCCACTTCCCATCAGATCAGACAAATACTCTAAGGTACCTCCAATCCCCATGTTTTTCAACTAATGACAATGGTGTATGACAAGAATTGTAATCCAGAGAGGTTTAAGAGAAAAACCAAGTTGTGAGATTGAGAGATATTGATCAGGAGACAAATAAGAAGTAAAGCTAACCAAGAAGCTACGTAGGAACTTCCCCGCAAGACAATGGATTCCTTGCTTGCCTTCTAACAAACAAAGAAAAAGAATAGATTTTCAAGACTGCTCTTTTCTGTTTTCACAACTCACTTTACTTCATTTCAGATACTCGCTTTGCATAGGTCTACTGTTTATATAGAAAACCATCCCACGGCTTCATCTGATTCAAACAGAGAAAAAGGCAGTGGCCCCATTACGAAAAAGTTCTTGTTTATATATAATGATTTATAAATTATGTAACTAATAATTGTATTTAATATAAATACAATATTACACAGATATACAAAATAATGATAATTCAAAAATATAAATAAATATATATAGATAAAAATACAAATATACAATACATATTCAATGTTAATAACACATATAAACTTTATGATAAAAGATAACAAATTTTAATCTTTAAAATAAAACTAAATTTTAAATTTATACCATGCGGGCGAACCCTAGTCATACAGGTCAATGGCTCGGCGGGTTCACTCACAACATCGAGTGGTGCTCCCCGCTGTCCAAAGAACTTTAGAGGATGTTCACTGGGCTCATACTTGCTTGGAATCTGGGATTTCGCCTGGTTGAATTAGAGGTGGATTCCACTATGGCACTACAATGCATCTTCTCGGCCGCTCCCAGAGCCACTGCACTCAATCCCATCATTCAGGATATCCATGAGCTGCTCACCCGGAACTGAACAGTTACTTATCGACACATCTTTCGAGAGTGCAACCGATGCGCAAACTGGATTGCGAATCACGCTACCACGATTGACCTTGGTGTGACCTACCTCACCGCACCACCCATTGGGTGCCGTTTTCTCCTTATTGCGGATACCTCGGGACCTAACTCCCCTGATCTTATGTTGTAAATTGTTCTCCTCTTTCCCTTTAATTAAAAAAAAATCTTACACTTCCAATCCTTCTTCGTTTTAACGACCTCAAATGGAATTAATGGTTTAACACTTTCTGATATACAGGATCCTTACGAAGAAGCATACTGTAAATATAATATATGACTAATCAAATATCAATGTTATAATAAATTAATATAACTCTAACATTTAATTCAAATTAAATTAAATTAAATTCTTACATAAAAATTCAACTCACTCTTAAAACTCAAATTAAATTAAATTTAAATTATTAAGAAATATTTAATTGATTAATACATGTATGTTTTATTGTTATTTTTAAATAAAATTTTAAAGAAAGAATTTTTGTAAAAATTTTAAATATTTTTTTTATTTCTTAAAATATTTATAAAAAGCCAACTATCACCTTTAAAAAAATGAAAGTGAAACCTCATACGTTGTCTCATGGCAAGTTGAGTGCATTACCGACCTCTCTAGGATCTGGGCTTAGAGAGCCCTTTGTCATGAATAGAGAAGGAATAAAAATAATATAGTGCGGTCGGGTCCAGAATGAAAGCGAAAGCACCTGGCGCGACTCGAAAAGGGCAAGTGCAGGAGAAGGCATCACCCGAGTGCTCGATCGACACGTGTAAATGAAGTAACGGTTAAGATGGTAAGAGGAGCTGGCTCGGCTTTTAAAAGTGTTTGCTATCTAAGCTGTATCCTCCTTAGCTGCTTTCTGATTGGTTCCTCGCACACGCCCGCCACTGCCAGCGTATCACTCAGCCCCACCTTTTTTTTAAATTTTTATTAATGTAATAAATTTAAATCATATATTAATTTTTATATTATTTTTAGTAACCATGTTTTGAGAATTTGGATTAAAAATTATTAATTAAAATTTGGGTGAATGACAGTTGGCATTATACTGTAGGCTTCCAATGGGCCGCCGCTGAGTATGTTGAAGATTATGATATTCTTGCCACGCTCTATTAAATCTTATATAAATATTTATGTGGTCACGTTAAATTTTATAAAATAAATTTTAATTTTAAAAAATTAATTTAAATCAGTTATAATAATATTGTTTTAATTTAAAATTCAATTTTAAGCGGATTAAACCTTGAATCTATTGAAACTTATTATTAATCTTAAAAGCCAATACATGACCAACTGTTCCGACACGACTCTTCCTCTCTCCTCTATTATTGTAAGAAACGACTGTTCCGACAATAACAATAATGCGTCAAGATAATCCATGGCTGTCGGGTAGTAGGGCTAGATTTCATACGTACATGGATATAAACAAAATGGACGGAAATGCATGTATGGGCACAACCAAATGAATTATTTGACTCTGGTTATTAAACTAAAATTTCCATATATTAAAGATATGAATTTCTAATTTGCGATAATTTAGTCGATTTTATAATATTAAATCGTCATAAAAATAAAATTAAAGAATTTAAGATATGATTGAAGAATATTGTTTTAACTATAAAAATTAAAAATTAATTAATCTATTTTAACTTATAAAATGATTAGTTTACAAAAATTGATCAATTAGTTAAATTAACAATAACAGTTATTAAAATAAATCGAACAAAAGATTAAAAACTAAATTACAAAGTTGGTCGATTCAAGATTTTTATGGTTGAATCAATTAAACCAGTTCTATTTTAGTTATTAGATATTCTTTTTTATATATTTTTAAAAAAACTTGATTTGTTTTCTCATGATTGTAAGGTTTGGAAAGTTAGTTACTCATTTTCTAATATAAGGGATTAATTTGCCTTTAGTTATAAACTTAAAGGCATTCTTTGATAATTAGGTCCTAAAATTATTTATTTTAAGAAAATGTTTAAAGATATGGTCCTTTGTTATTTAACACTTTTAAGAAAATATTTGATTAGTATTTTTCATTTGACTAAAAATTTTAATGAAATTTGAGATTAAAAATATATCTTATCTTTTTCTAATAAATGCAACAAACAAATTTAGCGGTGGCGATAAGTCAGGCTGGGCTCGTTTGAGTTCGAGACAACTAGGCCCAAACTAATTTAAATAAAAATAAAGATGACATCATTCTTCTAATATTTGTTGGACCTAAGCCCGGATTGAGCTTAGATAACCCGAACTTGAGCCCAGCCAAAAACCCGATCAACTAGGACCGAGCCGGTTGTCATCCCTAAAGAGATTAAGTTGTCGAATAAACATGTGCAGAGAGCATAATTTTTATAGGAGTATGTCTCTTTGATAATCTAGAACCAAAGTACCATTTCACAATATCATGCTTAAAAGCATAATATAAATTGGGTAAGTCATTCAACTCATTTTCTTTGTTCTCTTTAAACACTTTACTTTCTCCAAGCAACTTTAACAAAGAGAATTTGATAAGATACCCAATCAAATTAATTTCTTAATCATAAGGTAACATTTTATTTTAATAGTAAATTTTCAAAATAATTTGATTAAAATTTAATATAAATTATTTGTTACTTTTATATAATATTTTTAAATAATAAAAATTTTCAAAAGAAAATATTTTAGACTTATGCTTTCTTTTAATAAATATATTATTTTAAATTAATGAAATTATATAACTTACTAAGTGGGAGCTTTGAAGCAATTAAGTTTAAGTCACGGAAATAATTTTTTTATAAAAAATTTAAATAAAAGATTACTTACATTAATGACCCTCCTCTAATTCTCGTAAGATGCAAAATTTTGTGTATGTTACGTTCGTTTACAAAACAATTTTTATTTATATAAAAATTGATAATAAATATTTTAAAATTCTTTATTCTTAACATATTTACTCGAAAACTTTAATAAAATATATTTAAAAATTAATTTATAAACATAAAAAAAAACTTCAAATTTTTATTTTAATTATGCGAATTAACAACATGCAAAGAAGTCCCAACACACAAAAGGTCAAACGATGAAAAGTCAAAAAAATGCTTGCTTTCCTATAACAATACTTTGTTCTCAATGTAATGGGTTCGGTATGTGTGATGTGCATTTCCTTTTTGCCTTTTTTAGGACCCTTTTCTTTTTTAATTTTATAACTAAGGAAATGGCTTTTCTTCTCACTAGCCACTACCCACCGTTGTCGTCTTCGTTCACAACTCTTCTTACAGTCCAAAAGCTTCCTAATTGCCCATTGAAATTAAAAGTACTTAATTAACAAATAAAAGTGTGTTTTAAAAGGTATCATAGATTTGATTAGGACAAAAAATAAAAAGAAAAGGTTTGACAATGAACCGGATCAGACAGAACCCGACTCTCTTAAGAGTAAGACAAAAGCTTGATGTAAAGTTCAATTAACGGATAAGCTCAGGTCTTATTATGTAACATTATGTTATCTGAATTAAGATTAAAAATGGTGATTATTAGACATTAATGAGAAATTAGGAAGTATAATTCATGCTTATGCATAATGTGACATCTACATATACAATACTATTGATCTTGCATATTAATTTATACATGCATTTATTGACATTTTTCGGGTATAATTAATTGTTAAAAATGCAATTAAAATGTAAATTGTGAATTATTAGGACTGAAAATTTATTCAGAGAGTCATATTATTATTTCAGAATTTTTGGTAAATTTTAGAAACTTCCGAAAATTTTGGAGTATTTTTGGATTAAAAAAGTAAAAATATCAACCAATTATTTTGTGACATGTAGACTACTTAATTAGTTGACAAATGTCAACATGAGTGAATAACAAATGAGCTACTAATTAGGAGACATATGGAAGCTTAAGGAGGAGATAAATGGCTTACAAGCCGAATGACACATGTTAAGGTAATTTCGAGACACTTTGCACCTAGTTGAATTAAGCTAAGTTGCTGCTGGAAAAATCCACCATCTTCTTCTCCTTTCTTCACCGAAAGTTGCTGCTAACATACATCTATGTAATTTGGTTTCAACCTTGCTAAATGACCAGATCGATTTCATATGTTTAACCTTTACAAGATAGTCAAAGAACCAAATGTTTGTTGTTCTTTGTCTTAGCCAAAAATCAAATTGTTTTTACCTTTACTTTATGACAATCTTGCAAGCTTGGATGGCTAGATTAACTTGAGGTTTTGAAGGAGATTTTGAGCTTAACAAGTAAGTAGAAATCTAATCTTTAAGGCATGTGATTATGATGATTGAATTAGAAAAGATTGTATAAGTTGTTGATGAGGATGGAGAATTTTCATTGAATAGATTTTGGTATTCTGATTATAACTTGAGCTGTAGATTTCTGAATGAGTTGATTCTTAATTCATATTAAATTAGAGACATAAGTCACAACTTTGCTGAAGAAGTCGAATGTTAATTCTATCTCTAATCATTTCAAAATCTGGTTGGAAATAGAGTTAGGAGTTTGTTATAGTTTAAAAACAGTTTGAACTCTTTTAGATATAACTTTCAGTATACTGAATCAACTATGATTATAGTGTTATTAGAAACTGGAAACATATTGGAACAATTGTCTAGAAGAAAGTATTACTGAAATACACCATTTTTTTAAATCATAATGATCACGCAAAGTTATCCCGAAATGAGGGTGTTATGATGAAAATGCTGAGGTATACTGAAATTTGATAACTATAATGTTTTTACTGAACATGTTTCGGTATTTTAGCTATATTTTGATATGTAGATTTTCAAATGAAATGATTCTTGTTTTGAATTGAACTAAAAACATTTTGCTACTAATGTTAAGAGAAATTGAATTTGAATTTTGTCCTTAAAGGTCTTGAAATTTAGCTTGAAAGTAAGTTTTGGCTTAGGCAGTGACACTATTAAGGACAGAAATCAGGTCCTGTTGTTATTGAATAAATTGTATTGATATAAACCGAATCAGACAAAAGTGTCTTCCACAAAAGTTGTAGCTTATTCTCTTAGCTTTAAATTGGTATAAAGTTTGCAATTTTTGGATATTGGAATTGAGAGATATGAGATATACAACTTGATTGCATGATCATGCATTAGCTAAAATTTCAAATGTACACAGTATGTGATATTTTGAGCATAACTCATAGAATAATGAACTAAATTGAATGATCTTAGTATCAATAGAGACTTAAGACATAAGAGAATAAATTGTTAGAAGGAAGTATTACCAAATTCCTTCACTTTCTTGATGAAAATAATTATGCAAAATGGACCTAAAAGTGTACCTTTAAACAAATCTAAGTTAATCAATTAAATGTGGATATCCGAAGGATTATTATGATAAGAATAATTATTAGAAACTCAGAATTGTCATGAACATGCATTGTACATATTCAGTATACATGAATGTGCATTAATGAATACATAATTGTGCAATATTGTGATATGTGTATATATTGTATGTATAGAGGAGCGTATTGAGCGACAACATCCAAATATTGCCGGAACTTCAAGGCAATAGCTGTTTGGAGCATACTGTGAGTAACCTAAGATGGTCTCACCTTATTGTTTTATACATTATTGAACTATATTGCTGTCTTATTGAACTGTATTGAATTGTGGTGCTGATTGTGTACTAGATTCCAGACAATATTTGTCCGAGGCATTTTGATGCATGAGAATGATATTGGAAGTGTTGATTGAATGTGAATGTGTATGCCTAAATGATTTTCTAATTCTCAACTGAAAAGTTGAATGCCAAACCTAGTCCGATGATTACTGCTATTGTGACTGTTACTATAATTGATACTGTAACTGATATAATGTTATATTACATGCAAATAAAAGTGATTGAATTTGATAACTGAATTGTGACATGTACTTCATTCCAATGCATGTAATATAAAGGAGTTGTGACTGATGTTGCTATTGATACTATTACTGATAAAAGCTTTAAACTCCTGCATATGTGGTTCGAGCCTATGGTTCACTGTGATCAATGAGTCATAGACTGACTGACTGAGCCCGATAATTCAGGATACTGTAAAAGTACAATATCACAACAATATAAAAATGAATGTGAGTCTCATACATATCGCATCAGCATATAGTTTGAATTCATTGAATATTTTGCAAAGATGTGTAAATGTCGTTATATGATTGAACTGTTTAACTGATAAATGATTTATCTGTGATAGTATTTAATACTTGTCAAGTGGATTTGAACTGTATGATCACTTACTATAATTGATTTTGTTTTATGACATGAGTGAATCATCGAGGATGGTTACTCTGTTGAGTTCGTAAAACTCATCAAAATTGCAACATTGCTTTTTAGGTTCGAGAGTAAGACGACCTAGCTTCTAATACTTCGGAGAAGCATATTTTGCGCAACTGTTACAGTCAGATTTGGCTCAAAGGTCAGTCAGCTGGGATCGAGGACATAGTTGTTTCTTTCGAGTTTATAATATTCGGTGTGTACTGAGTTGTTTGTGTTCATAGGACAATGTTGTATAAATATTGATGATATTGTATTATATGAAACAATGTAAATTATGATTTTTTTATATAATATGATAACATTTTAGATTTTAGCAATTATGTGATTGATGCTTTAATTTATGATGTCATGTTATGTACAATAAATGTGAGATAATTAACATGTCATTTCTGTCAAGCATGTACATTTATATCCAACGAACGCACGTGCGTATATCAGATAAAAATGGGATGTTACATATTATTATTAAATCTCAAGAGTCAGACCAAATTTAAACTCAACTATTACTATTGAGATCTGACTTAAACTAATTTTAAATTAAAAATAAAAAATAATATTTTTGTGTGTGTCAAGTCTTGAATCAGGTCAAGCCTGAGTCAAACCCCGACTAGAGACCTAATTTCAAGCTAAGCTAAACCTGAGTCAAGTCAAGCCCGAGTCAAAGCCAAATTGAAGAGCTAATTTCAAGCTAATCCAAACCCAATTGTCAATCTTTAGGAATGGCCTGGCTCGTCGAGGAAGAGTTTCAATATTCTACCAAGAATGAATGAATAAGGTTTTCTCAGAGTTCTATTAATTTTTCAATTGAATCCGTTAGTTAACTGTAAATTATTATTTTATTAAGTAATTTATTTAATATATAATTAATAAGTTCTTACACATTCTTAATAATTCATATAAAATACTATTAAAAATAGTAAATTTGCGGTTTTCCTCATCAAAAAATAAAAAATAAAAAATAAAAAATAATTCTATAGGAATATCGAAGACTAATGAAATTAAACAATATTAACGACGCTGTGATACAATATATCCAAAAAAGTAGTGTTAATTTTTAATATAGTATAACATTAAATACTAAACACTAAATGTCAAATACCAAATATTTTTAAAATATTTTTTAATTATAAAATAATATCTTAATTTTTATACAGTTAAAGTCTAATCTCTTATTATAATTAAAATATTTTAAATTTTATCTTTATCTCAATTTATTAAGATTTAACATATAAAAGTTTTATCTTTAAAAATATGTATATATTTTTTCAATTTAATCTTTCAAACTTTTGTTTAATTTACAATCCTTATCAGTAAGACGTCCATTTCTTTACGGTTAATCAGAAATTTTAATATTATATTTTTACTATTTTATAATAATTAAAAATTTAGCCTATCGGTTGATTCAACCGTAAAAATTTTAATTGTTCAACTTTTCAATTCAATTTATTTTTATAACTCTTATTATTAACAACTTATTAATTAATCGGTCAATTTTAATAAATTAATAAATTTTTATAAATAAAAATAAATAAATAATTTTTTGTGATCAAATTTTAAATTCTTAAATAGGTAAGACCACTTTTTTCAATCATATTTTAACTTCTTTAGTTTTATTAAAATTTTAGCCGATTCTATCTCAATCTAATACCAATTTTATCATGATCTAATTATTAAAAATTTACTGATTAATTGGTCAATTTTAATAAATTAATAAATTTTTATAAATCAAAATAAATAAATAAATAAATAAATTTTTTGTGATTAAATTTTAAATTCTTAAATAGGTAAGACTATTTTTCAATCATTTTTTTAATTTTTTAATTTTATTAAAATTTTGGTCAATTTTATCACGGACTGATACCGATTGAACCTTTTAAGCTTTAATTAGTTCGGTTTTTAAAATATTACTATTTTATACACGAAAATACAAAGCATTATCAAATTTAAGTGTGCTTGTTCTACTTGTTCAATGTATATGAATATATATGGTAGAATCCAGTTATTGACAACTAGAGTACATTGCTTGAAATTGCATAATTTATCAACTGAGTTGGAGGACTAGGCGTTGAAAAGAAAAAGAATAAAGGAATATTGATTAAACCAAAAGAGAAGCTAATACATATCCTGACAGTCCTAATCAACCAAATGGCCTGAAGAAGAGGGGAAAAATGGCGGCCCTTGGATGAACAGAACAGTCCCACATACATTGTGTGCATATATATATATATATCTATATATATAGATGAAAGGGGTGGGCCTAGTACAGGGACAGCAATAAACATCACAACTTCCATCTCTATGAGGGAAACCTATAGTATTTACTTACATAGACTGAACAAGTTGACGTAGGAGAAGCAGTGGCAACAGCTTTCTGCAATAAAACTGGGATGAAACAAGTAGGTCAGTTGCAGCCGATGGCTTGGATGGAGCTCTTCCGGCAAAGGCAGGTGGAACTGCATGCCCTCCAGGAGTTCTTTGCTGCTCATTTGTCGGCAATGGGTTTACGGTTGTCCCGTTGGGAGCAAGGGGCATACTTCTATCGTCATTTCCGTCACCTGCACAAGTGGATTGATTGGTGAAATTGACAGTAAAGTATTGTTTGCCCTGATCTCCAACTTGGAGTGAAAAAGGAAGAGGATTTTGAACTCACAAGTAGAATGTGACCATCTTAACTTCAGATTTTCCCGATCAAACACAACTCGATATCCCGTCATAAAATTTTCTGCACGAGATTTTCTCATAAGAATGAATTACGTGAGGCACAGATTGAGTTCGAGGAAGGATCAGTGTGGGAACCGAAAAGTTAGCATGATTACCTCCAATCGTGCCAATATCTCCATCAGCTGGCTGAATAGCCAAACAAAACCCTGCCATTCCCTGCACAGTAAGGCCATTACAATTTAGATTCGCATACACTAGCAACCCTTGTTGTTTGATCAACTATTTCGGTATCACCGCCACCAGGATGGGGAATAACCAAACCTATGACATGCTAGACGGTCATATAAACCAGTAAACCTATATCCGAAAGTAGGTTACCCATTCAGATACAAACCATCTACAAATTACTTCATGGATATGCTCCAAAATGGTTTTAGAAGATTAGTCAACCTTTTAAATCTGATTCCATAATCTCGACCATGTATTCTTAACCATGATTTTGAACATAACATTTCAACCCAAGTCATTGGACGATGTTACAACCATGATAACCTAGAGAATCATTATTACTAGAAGGAAAGATAAGAACAACTTTAATCACCACATTGAACTCCGCTCTCTCTTACCTCCATGCCATAAATCACAAAAATGGGATTCTGAACAATAAAGCTATTGTTTAGTGGGAACATGAGCTTCACCGTGGGAATATTGGGCAATTTCTCTGAACTGTTAACAAAGATTCATCTCAATGTTAGACGGTATGACAGATGCATACAAAAGAAGCCACGTGCAGAGAAAAAACAGAGCCGGTTCCCTTTTTTATTTTCAGAAAAGTAGAGAACAGAAGGGTTGAAGGGAAGAAAGTCTAGTGATGCTTTTTATGTCGAGAAAAATCACCTGGACTTGTAGCAATACTTCCATGGATAGCCTTGAAAACTAGAGATTGCAGCATTCACTTGTTTGTCAAACTGTTAAATTCAGCATGTAATATTAGGCAATTACATAATCACTCCACATGTTTAGTTGAATGTTATTTCAATACCTCCTCGGCAATTCTTTCATATATGTCATTAGGTAGAAACGTAAATGATGAGCCGCTATCGATCAGTGCTCTGAAGCTTGTCTGCTCAGGACAAGAATTGGTAACACAACAGGCCTCCACCCCAACAATGTATGTTGAACTGAATCAGATAACCTTATGAAGATCAGAAATTTAAGCATCTTGAGGAAAAATCAAATTAGCCAAAAAGCTTGCACTGATTAAAACCATGTAAACATGTAAAACACCATTCATACTAATTCTCATTTAAGGTCAGAAATGGAGTAGATTGCTGAATAGCTGGCCCCAGATCACCGAAAAGAATTCTCCCAGAGTCATCCTCATCAAAGCACAACGAGAAAGAGTTCCTGACCAACCCTGCTTTAGCAAGAAAACTTGGCACTGAAACTGCACTAAGTCCCAAACCCATCAATCCATCAGGAGCAACTCCATCCAGGTAACCACCACTTTGCCTCATGCCACATCTGTCAACAGATAACTAAAGATGGTTAACTAATGAAAAAATTGAAGACTAGAAGGAAATAACTTCTTTGCTCCTTTGGTAAACTTTCTAAATATATTATCGAAACTTTGTATCAAAATTATAATGAGGCAGGAGTGAAACACACCCAATGATCACTGAAGCCTGGACAGAGGTTTTCACAAAGTCACTTTTTGATACAAGATGTATCATGTCCTCAACCAGTAATCCAGAACTTGACGTATTATCAGCATAATAATCGATTGTGTAAGGGCAAGGTAGGTTTGGGCTTTGGCACTTTGAACCCAGCGCACATAACTCATGGCTGCAAGATAGATGCTTGCTGGTGCTTGAGTGAGAAGGACTATATTCACTTAGATCTCTGTCCTGCAGAATAGATGCTCCAAACACGACGGAGCACCTGCCAAATCAATCATCGGAAATAAGCGCTAAACCCGTTCCCGTAATTTAACAATGGCACTAATCCTTTAAAGTTCACAACTTTTTTTCTTTTCTGACCAAAAGGGGGTGTTAAACAATAGAAAAGACATCATATTCTAGCCTATTAATAGCTCATGGCACACTCAGATGTCCATTTTGAAGCATCAATCAACTTAGCATAGAGCTTTCACTGATCATCACTCTCAATTTCAGACAGAATTGAGGCACAAAAAGAATAAAGTTAGGCAAAAAAAACAAGTTCGGAGAGGAAAGAATGGGGTACCAGCGTGTTATAGTAGCTAGCAGAAAGGGGTGCACATTGCACACAGTCGCAAGGAAGCCATAGTAGATCACTCCCAGCATCCAATGCAACCAGAAAAGAAGTTTTGGGTGTCCCTATATCAATCCAAGTATAGTGCAACCTGCAAAACAGAAAAGAGAAAACCCATGTATACTAAAAAAGCATACAAGAACAAAAAGATTGAAGCTTTATGATTGTTTGTTGAACTTCACCATCCAAAGTTGTTGCCAAGAGACATAGTTTTGCTGCCTTGAGAAGGGAAAAGAGACTGATAAGTTGGTCCCAGCTTCATCTTCTGTCTCTGCAAGTCACTGCTCATAAGCATCCTGTAATACTCCACGCTCTTCTTCTCCGGCCACGCGCCGCCACCCAAAACCCTGAGTGACTTCGCCTCGTCGGAGAAGCGGTGAATCAGGCGGGAGGAGAAGCTCATTTCCAAACTTCCCTCCACCAGATAAGCAGCAATTAGCACTAGAAGCAGAGATCCAGCCTCTGCCATAAGGGATCGGAAGAGAGAAAGAGCGGGTGTACACGTAAGAGCTTTGTGGCTAAGGGACAAAGTGGTGATTTTGTTGGTGAAAAGTATTATTTCCTGCTCTCTCGAGACCCCAAAATTGGATTTACCATTGACAAGCTTAAGTTATACTCATTTAACTCTCAACTTTCTGGTCTCTCTCCCTCTATCAAACAAGTGTTCCACAAGCATTCAAGTGCATTGCTTAGGATTCATTATTAAAGTCTTGGTCGGCAAGTGGTGGCATACAACTAAAAGGTAAAAAGAAAAACAAGACAAAAGTGACATAAGGTTCATGTACCATATTGGGTTGAGTTGAATTGGGTCGGACCTCTAAAATTTACAACGTTATTTTAAATTTTTTATAAAATAATATGATCCAAGATATGTAATTTTATAGTATTTTCTGGACACGTTACATACGAGTTTAAAGGAAATAGTCTCTCTACTAAGTAGTGATAAAATTGAGTACTATTAAACCTTTTCAAACTTTACACTTCAGCAGGACTTCAATTGAATATTAATGATGATAAATATTCGAGCCTCAAATTAATTTTGTAGGTCTAAGCATAACATAACGTCTAATTTGATCATATTTTAATTATTAACTTTAAGTCGAATCAAATTAATTTAGAATATGATATTTAGCTCCAATAATGAATTTAATTTTCATTATTAATTACCAGTGAAAACTAATAATGTGTGTGTATATATATATATATTGTCACTTTAATTTAAGTTATTAAAATATATAATTTATGAATTATTACATATATTTGATAGTTTATTTAATGTGTATCCAATTCCTGGAAATTGCAGATTCTCCTAATGTAAAAGGAAAAAGAACATAAAAGACAACTTTTCACTTCTGCTTGCATTGGATTCTGGTGGGTGTAGTGGTCTACTCCTGTGGATTCCCTGTGACTGAGTGCAATGCACACACCCTCTTGTCGAATCTACCCAGATTCAACCATCCCTACTTTTATCCGAAAGTTTGGTGAAAAGTTGCATTAAAGGGCAGTGTCACTTGTGAAAATTCTGTGCTACAATCAAGTTTTCCAGGTAATTGTCAGAGTTTTACATGGTTATACATACATATGTATAAATGTATATATACTATGCAATTGAAATGATAATGCAGAGAATTTGCATGACCAGAAGTAAACAATACGAGCAAATATGTCCAAATTTGATCCAGAAAGCAATATTATCATTATAATTCAGATTGACAAGCACACAACTATTGGTACAAAAATTACAGAGAGCTTTGACTGTTCATGTTCTTTCCAGGAAATTAAAAAGAAAAAGAAAAGAATCCAGGTTACCAAAAAATGGGGTTTGACAAATGACTATTTCACAACATCCTCAAAACATCTACAAGAACATATGGAGATCTCTGGCAAAAATATTTACACTGTAGGGAAAGAAATATATATTGACATGTATGCTCCAGCCCCTAAAAATTTCAATTTGCAGAAGTGGTGATTGTTATTTTCCTGAACAGTAATTACTTGTTAGACCACTGGAATTCAATTTCCAGGTTTCTGGAGGGTCCACTTTTGCTTTCTGGCAACAGAGTGTACTCCCCGGCGACGTGCCCTAGCATTACAACCCGATCAATTTGGATTGTTACTTTGCCAAAAGAGCTCTGTCATTGGATCGGAAGAGATAAGTTTGTAACAGAAATTCATCAAAGATTAAGAACACATTTATCGACTTCAATCCTTAGTCTATGAAAAAAGAGTTCCAATTGATCTTTACCTTTCCCATTTTGCTTTTATTTTTGCAAGAAATGTGTAGCTTCTGGCCTTTTGGAGGACTCTCAAAGGTCCAAGCAAAGCTCTCATCCCACTCTGGATTAGGACCAGTTGATATAACCTGAGAAGTACAGACATGGATCAACATAATAAGGACAAGTAGTTCAGGCATTTCCCAGTTTCACTTTGCAGAAAATAATGAGATTGGAAAGAGATTTCCCCTCCTTTGGAACACAATTGAAATTCAAGGATATTGAAAGTGAACATAGTCTGTTACCTTTGTTTGCCTCGGCGGAGTGTTGCCCAGGGTAAGCTTGCAAAACACACTTGGATTTCCTACTGACTGTTTCATGTTATTTCCACGTTTGATGATGACCACCAGTGTTCCTGGCAAACATTGGAGGAGAAATTCAGCCTTCTCCTGAAACCGCGGCGGTCCAGACTGTATCAAGTACTGCAACAATGGAATTGCATCTGCAGCGGCAATGGATTGAGATCTAGAAACTTCGGCCGGACAGGCTGACCAAGCTTGTCTAAGAAGGAAAAGTGCATCCAAAGCAGCTTCTTGAGTTGCTTCTGAGCCTGTCTTGAGAGATGTTACCAGATGAGGTATACTGAGTGTAGCTGGTTCCGTGGCTCTCAAGCGAGGGAAGTTACTGAAGAGAGAATTCAGTGCTTTCAGATATTCCTCATTCACTGTTCCAGTGGCCCATAGATCTTTTTCAATAGCAGCTGCATGACCAAATAGATAATCATTGGAGAATCGAATTAGTAATCGATCTCAATACAGTAATCTATGCATCCCCTCCATACGAATCATAAAACTATCTTTGTTTTTGTGGTCTCTGATAAGCTAGGAAAACAAACAAGACAATTTCTTTTACCAAAATAATCTCAAAACTTAGAGGACAAGTTAAACACACATTTAAAAGACCTTTGAAGAGTCAATCTCAAGCAAGAATTCCATGAAAAATCCCAATAAGTTAGTAATGCAAGATGTCAAAAAAAAAAAAATGATCAACTTGATGCCTGAAAGTTGACAAACTCACGCGCAGAACATTGATATACTTACCAGTTATGGCTCTGACAGTTTCACTGGAAGCATACTCTTGAATAGTATGATTAGAGAAGAGAAGTTTTATAAACATTGCAGCCTGGACAGACGTATCTGGATCACTTGAGCCTATGAGGTCCAAGACAACCTGAACGCCACCAGCCTCTGCAACTGCTCTTTTATTGGAGCGGCTGTACATAACAAGATTTTGCAAAGCACATATTGCTACAACTTTCATTTCCTCTGTAGGTTGCTCTTCAAGTACATTGACAAGAGCACGACAAGCTGAAACTGCATCAGAACTTCGAGCCAGACTCTCATTCTGGAACAAGTCTCCAAGAGCCAATGTGGCCAACAATCTCGCTTGCTGAGCTTGGGTTTGTGGATCCAATAGGTACTGGGAGAGTGGCAAGATTGCAGATTTGGTTGCTTTTGATTCTCTGATTTTCACGTTGTTGAGTAACACTTCCAGAAGCCTCGCTGCTGTTTCCTCACATTGATGACTTCTTAAAAGTTCCAAAAGAGCCTCTATGGCACCACTCTCAGCCATTGCTTCAGCACTGGTTCCATCATCACTTTCTAATACCAGAAGAGCATTCAATGCCCCAATAACAGTGGTCTCCATGCCAGACCGTAGCAATCTTACCAATACAGCAACTGGCACCTCCAAATAGAATTCAGAACTAAACTGAAGAATGCTACTTAAGACTGAAGCAGCAGATTCCCACAACGTATGAGGGAGAGAAGGATCAGCTTGCAATATCACTTTTGACAGCTCACCAACACCACCTTCCTTGGCAATCTCATTTGGCCATATTAGTGCAATGCTAACAAGAGCCTTAACAGCTCTTTGCTGCAAGATGTGTATGCCAGAACCAAGAACTCTTACGAGGGGACCAATCACTTGTTGAGTCACCGAATCCTTCTGAAGATGTTCTTCTAAAAGTAAATGTGAGAGAAGCTCAGCTGCCAACTGTTGCACTGCTGGAGCAGGGGAATCAAGCATGGGGATAAGTGGCTCAATTACTTGGTGAGAAGTGAGGGTATAGTCAGCACGGCATTGTGGATGCTCCAATATATTGACAAGAACCTGTAATGCACTATGCTGCCCGTCAGGGCCAATTTCAGGCCTTGTCAGAAGGAGGAAAAGGGGCTCAACCACTTTAGCAGCAGATGGTCCTTTTGCAATGCTGGCATTATTGGTCAATATTCTGAGCAATTCTGAAAATGCAGCACAGAGATAGTCTGGTGCTTCATGGAGGATATCAAGTATACTTTCAATCACTCCAGCGTTTACCATTTCCATTTTGCAAGCTGGCCTGTCTTTCCCCAACTTCACTAGTGCTCTAGAAATAGATTCATGAAGCATATAATTTCTACCATATAGGAGAGCAACAAGAGGAACTACCGCGCCATGAGCTGCAACTAACTCAGCCAGTTGTTCATCATCAACAAGTTTGTCCAGTGCACGGACAACTGAATGTTGAGCAGGACTATACTCAGTCACAAGGAGAGAGACCAGCGGCTCAACACAGCGTGCAGCTCCAAGTGTTGACCTTATTCTCGTATTTCCAAATAGTACACCACACAATTCTGCAGCATCCCCCTTCAGGTCCATTGAACAATTTGATGAGAGGATCTTGCAAAGCACATCTACTGCATTCATTTCAACATCTGCAACTGCAAGGGCTCGTGATGGGTTTTCACTTAATAACCTGACCAATGCAGCAATAGCAGCATGCTGCTCTTTCTCCAGACCAGTATTAAGAATTTCAACTAAGGGCTGGACAGCTTGTCTGGCAGTGTCTGCATTCCTAATGTGGTCTGCTGAAAAAAGGCTTTCCAATGCTTTAGCAGCACTGTGCCTTGCACCTCTTCCACCCAAGCGCAAAACTGCAACAAGTTGACTGACAGCACCAAAGGCAGCTTCATGTCTTCGAATTTCAGCATTGCCAAATAGGATTCCTAAAAGATCAGTTGCAGCTTCTTCAGTTGCATCTTGAGGACCAAGAGAAAGATACTTGGTTAGTGCTTCCAAAGCCCCTGATTCTACCATTACATTCTTGTTTGGCTGACAATCTTTTGCAAGCTGAGTCAAAAGTCCTAATGCTAGAAAAGGTGCACCAGGACGATCAGGAATAGGCTTAAGTAGATCAACAAGGGCAGGAATTGCTTTTCGGGAAGTTGCACCAACCCTTATGTCTTCAACTCTGAACAACCTCTCAAGAGCAACTTGATCAGGATATCGTGCGAGAGAAAACTCCTCTGACAGTTCAAGAAGGTCACATATATCCCCATCAGCACAGCCAAGTAAGGAGATAAGACCACCAGCTGCACCAGAATTTGCAACAGATAAAAGAGTTCCCCTACTACCATTACACACCAGACTTGCTATTGCTTGTGCAGCAAAATATCTGTTTGCAGACTCTTCTGATTTCAACAAGTTTGAAAGTATTGGTATAGCTTTCATCGTTGCATGTGCTCGTATAATATCTCTGTCTTGAAAGAGGATCGCCAGCAGTAGTGCAAAAATCCATATGCTGCTATCTTCACCGAAATCACTCTGCATGAACAACCATGGACAAAAGAAAACAAATTTGATGTAATTAACTTGAAAATACAGTACAAATGCTTTCTATAGCATGAATCATATGTCAAGATTTTTAATACTGACAACCTTCAGAGAAGAGGATACATAACAAGGGAAGTTCTTCAGTTTTGGTTTTTGTGTTTAAGACAAAAAGGACGAAAAGGAAGATAGGGAAGAAGGATTGAATACCTGACTATATTGCAAGAGACAACTGGAGATTTTTTCATTGAGGACTTCTATTGCCCCAGCTTCCATTATCACAACTTTACTTTTCTCATCATGACAAGCAAGAATTGAGAGTAGCCAAACTGCCAAGCTACATCCATGAATTACTGATGTTCCATTGTTGGCTTCACTATTGCCTCCCTCCTCCTTAGAATGCCTCGAGATGCTAATTATTTCCTTATCATCACTTTGATTTCCTGAAGCAGAGATCTCCATGGAATTAAGCATCATAACAAGTGATTGAATAAGATGACTACAGGAATTTGATTGATTTAAGTCTTCCACCAATCTCTGAGGGCTGACTTTTGCAGCACAAATAAGAAGTGCAGCTCCCCCAAGTTTGACCTTTTGGTTTGTAGAATTGATAACACGTCGAGCGACTGACGATATACATTCAGCTGAACTAGAAACTGTCTCTCCCAAGACGACAGGCTGATCCCGGCAAAGTCGTGATAATATTTCAACAGCTTGATCCTGCAACACCGGTGTTGCATAAGCAATTGATGAAACTATAGGAGTTATACTTCTTGGAAATTCAGCTAATACTGCCCATGCAGGTCTAACATTCCCACTAGTTCCCTCTGAACTTGACAGAATAGCAAGTGCACCTAGTGCTTCTGATAAGGCAACAGATCCACCATCAGCAGATTCTAGGAAAGAGACTAATGCAAGGACAGTTCCAGCACGATTGACACAATCAATTACAGCATTATCAATTTTGTGAGAACGGAACAGGCGAGTAATAGCTGCTGCTGCATGTGTCTTTCCAGAAACCGTGCCTTCACGCAGAATCCTAGTAGCAGGCAGAATAATTTCTTCAGGGATTGCTCTCTCTGAAGCTTCACTATCCAAAATAAGGTTTGCCAGGGCACATGTTGCCTGCTCTGCTACTTCTGAAGTTGAAGAGTTGGTGAGTGTAACTAGGGGAGACAATGCATCTCGAGCAACAGCAGCAACATCTCTGTTCTCTTTAATTGAAAGAAATATGGCAGCAATGCAATGAGATGACTCCACCAGGATGTTTTCTGACTCAGCATTTAGCAATTTCATCACAGACCAGAAAGTTTTAACTGCAATGCCACTTTCCCGCAAGTCCTTTCTGATCTCAAAGATCCCTGCCAAAGCCGACGCAGACTTGGCCTGAGTCTCTTCTTTAGTAGAGTTCAATATCTTAATCATTGTCTCAATTGCATCATTTGCAGCACTACCTTCCCTCAATATATCACTCAAGGGAACCACAGAAAGCATACTTTTCAAAGCATCCAGAACATAAACCTTTGATTCAGGTAGGTCACTGGTTAATAATGCAGTGAGTTGGCTGATAGTTGCTCTATCAGATTTATGGATCAAATGGTTTAGAGTCTTTGCGGCAATTTCTTTTCCATTGGGGCTACCATTCTTCAGTAGCCATAATAACGCAGGAACAGCATCAGCACTTTCAACACATGCACGTATATCTTCACTATGGTTGCATAGGTTCCTCAGGATTGTTGCAGAATCTTCCTTGGCTTTAGCAGATCCTGTTTCTAGTATTTGAACGAGTGGAGGTATACCACCAGCAGCAGTGATGGCCCACTTACTTTCATCATTTTCATTAGATAGAAGGCAAAGCAATGCAACTGCACATTCCTGCTGCTGCTCTGAGGACAGTCCAAGAAGAGATATCAATAATTGAACACCTTCACGTCCCTGAAGTGCACGCCACAAGCTCCCTTCACTGTTGCAAAGTGTGAGGAGAGCTCTTATAAGCTCATCCTGAACTTCATTTGCAGCCATTGTGATCAAACCAACTAGTAATCTTTTAGCTTCAGAATTTGCAAGTTTAGTTGAGAGTATGCTATTACCATACAAACTGGCCAATGCTTCTATAGTTCGTTCTTGGACGAGAAATGGCACACGAGGCTTGAACTGCCTAACCAAAGTCTGCTCTATGGCTGTAGGGTCTGATGCCCTTGTTGATTCAGCTTTGCTGTCATAGATCATGAGAGCTGAAGCTAAGGCCCCCAAAGTGTCTGCTGTCTGGGCAGATGATGAGCATGATTCCAAGCTTTGTCCAAGGCTTGTGATGACATATGATAAACCACCAGAAATGTTAGCAAGAGCACACATTGCATTCTCCTGCAAAGCCTGTGCATACTCACCCTGCATGAATTCCTTTGATGGAGCTATGGTAGCATTTATCAAGGCCGGAATACCATTGGAATTTGCTATCTCCTTTCTGGCTTCTTTACACTGAGAAGAAAGAGACTTAAGAGCACCTGCAGCTTCTGCTCTAACAGAAGCTTCATTACCAGGTCCCAATAACTTGAGAAGTTGCTTAGTAGCATCTGCAGCCAATATTTTAGCACAAACTGATGCATCCTCCACCATCATACATGCAAGAAGAAAGCATACGTTAGCTTGGGTCCCTGACTGGCCTGCTGTGAGCAACTTCACTAGTATATCCACTCCACCAGCTTGAATCGTTACAGACCAAAATCCCTCAGTGCTGCTAGAGAGGTTTTTAAGTGCTCCAGTCAACAAATTGTCAACTAGGTTGCCAGTTTTCAGCCCACTTTGAAGCAGCCCCCAAAGCACTGGAACAACTCCTTCGGTTGAAAAAATTTTAGACCCAACGTGATCCTTAGCCCCATCTTGAGAAACTGCATATATTGTCTTTGCTGCAGCAATTTGACCTTCTGCAGAGCTTGACTTAAGAAGTCCAAGCAATGGCGGAATGCATCCTCCAAGCAACACTTTTACTCTCAGTTCATTCTCCTTGCAGAGAGAACCTAAAACAGTAGCAGCCTGTATTTTTACTCCCAGTGTTCCTGAACGGAGCAGAGAAACAAGTACGGGAACTGCTTGAGAGTGAGACCCAACAGCACTAAAGGCACTTTCACGTGTTTCAATAAGATCTAGCAACTGTCTTAAGGAAAATTCTTTCTCTTGTGCAGATGAAGAATTTTGACGCAATTGCTCAATGCATTGTGCAACACTGGCCAATGTGCCATCTGGGTCCTCCATGCTACTACTACGATCTCTGCAGATGATTTAAGAATGTTATTTTCTCACATAAAGTTATATCAAAAGTCTCTTGCTTAGCACCTTATGAAATTGGAATGAACATAAGCTGAATGCTTTTGGTTTGTTTAATTGTGTACTTTTGTTTTGTTATATTAGGAAAGGAAATATATTTTCGTGGCATAATGCACCTTCTGACATCAAACATAAAAGTTTGAATATGAAGTATTTCAAAATCATAGAAAATCTACTCATCTAATGATCACTAGGCATCCAGTGTAATGGTTCCGGTAAATTTCTAGCTCAAATAATAACCATTTTCAAAACAACCCCACAACTGAATCATTACAAATTCAGAGCGTTAACAACCATTTAGATTAAACATATACAGAGATTTAATTGGCACTTTATGACTCAGAAAGTGTAGTTTCAAGTGTTTACATCACAGAGATTACATATTTCCTACTCAAGTGGACTTCTACGCAAAGGCATGTGGTACCTTTACTGACTAAATAAGCAAAGGATATTTGATAGAAGTCTAGTTTTTAGCACTAGAGTAAATCTGTATTATTGAATGAAAAAGTACTATATATTGCTAATACAGTGGTGATTCTAAGAAACACCCCCAGAGCTGAATGCTCCTCAGAAAGAACAACCTCCTTTCTGCCTCCAATGACTTCTCATCCCCTCTCCCCTTTTTTTTCCCCAGCTTCTCAGCCTAAAAATCACCTAGTCCCCAAAACATTCTGTTTTGCCAACTCAGCCCATAACTAACTAACTCCCCTCTACACCTTCTTTCTTTCTCCTCGTGTATACTCTCCATATCCTAGGCTTATTCCCTTCTTTGTTATTATCCCCCTTTCCTAAATTATCCTCACCCATATCAGTCCTAACAATATTGACTTTGGTAACCAACTGCCATTGCATATGGCAGACTGGCAGAGGAGGTGGGTGAAAGAGGTCAGAAAATGTCGTAACCAATTGCCACAACCTTTGGAAACTCCAAAAGTTTGGCAACTGATTTGTTGCACTTGTCTTTTTCAAAAGGCAGGAACATGATTAAGTACATTATTCAAAAAAATTTCAGTGCCTTAGAAATTGCGAACATAGATGAGCAACAAATAACAAACAACAAAAGATTAGTTGTATGCACGTTGTTCTTGAAGACTAAATTACTAAATTAGATTAGAACTGACCGTAAACCCATCTTCAAAACAGAGTGTGGAGTAGGGGGCTCTGAATCTTGAAGTCTTGCATCAACATTTTTTTCCTGAAACCATGAAAAGGGAGAATGTAGATTTATTCATACACATCTACCAAACAAAACATTGATCAAAGACATGGAGAATTTCAACGTATGTGATCCCTTTTCCATTTTTTTCTATTTTGATAGATGTGAGGGGGAGGGACAGAATATATATCAGAAATGCCACCTATTTCTGGTTCAGTATCTAAACTGGGATCAGAAATTAGCAATGAAAAGCAGCATCTCCAGGAACTTTGTGCGTCTTCTTACCAGAGCAAAACAAAAAAGAACATTAAATACGTCTTCTTTAGTAACTCCACTACAGTCCAATAAAGAATCAGATACACCAATGAGCAACTATCAGATCACTGAGATCCAGCCCGTACCACATCAATCAAGATACAAAGAATCAGCATAAGTATCTGAATCTCATGCTCAGAGTACATAAACAAGCAAAGGTGTGAACTTTACCGTATCATTTGCGGCAAGGCCGTTGCCATTGCTGGCAGCCAACCTCCAAGCGAGTGTGGTCGCCAGTTTTACTTAACTTCAAGATTCCCAACACAAACAAATCAGTTCAAAACCTTGCCCCTCCCCAGATCTGCCTGCCTTACACAGTCAAAGCATCAAAATCCTCTGCCAGAACAAAAGTCCCAATGCAAAACTTGGTGTCAGATCAGAGGAAAGCAGCCACTAATCGCTTCCCCAACTTGAGCTCAATTGAACTAAAACCATGTAAAAAACACTAAAATCTTAAAACGAATCCAATGCCAATCAACCAAGAAGTAAAACTAAAGCCAAAGTACTCTGCACTTGTCGGCATTCAGAAGAAAGATTCAATTTTTAAAAATTATAATAAAAGAAGCGAACTTGAACTGCTTGGAAATTTCCCAAAAGAAAGAAATTGAAGCAAAATCTAGACTTTGTTTATCTGAAGATAGCGATAGTCAGAGAGTGGATCGAACTTGAAATGAATCAAAAGATAGCGCATCAAATCTCAAGCAGAGGGAATGAGAATGGATCAAATCTAACAACAGTTAAAGAGACCACCACCTCCTCCAGGAATAACAGGAACGACAAATCACATTGAGTGGAAAGCAATAGCAAAATACAATTCCAAAAGAGAGCGGTGTAAAGTGGGTCTCAGTTAGTTACTTACCTCTTAGAGAGATGGAGAGAGGAAGAGATGTAGCAAAGAAGAAGAGAATGTGATAGCATCTACAGATGTCGTAGAAAAGAAGCGAAGAAGAAAGATGATTAAAAGAGATGAGATTGAGAGTGAGTCAAGCTTTGCTCAGCTTGCAGTTAGCTTTCACAGGACCACCGACAACTACATGAACTACGCTAACATCTTACGGTTCGGCTTGGCTATAACCTTAATCACTTAGCCACCTAAAACTTAAAAAACTACAATTTGTCTTGTCCTGTTTTTACCATTATTATATAGTTGACTTTGTTAAATTTAATTTATGATAAAATTAATTAATTAAATTATATTAAATTAAACAGCTTATCTAAAAATTATTTTAATTTAATTATTTAACCTTTAATTAGTGTAATTATTTTTTTTACAAAATTCTATTTTAAAAACATATATATTTTTTGTTTAGGTATGAAAATTAAGACAAATTTAGTAATTCAGCGCACGTAACTTCTCGAGATGGCTCACTAATTATATATAGTATTCTTTTTACATTTTACGAAAAGATTATTTTCGTAATTAAAATTTGTGAATTTTTGATCACAAAGGAAGAACCTCACAATAATAATATATTTATTATTGTTGAAGTGTTAATATTATTTAAAATCTATAAAATTTTAAATTTTAAAAATATTTTTTATTGTTTATATTAAAACAATGTTTTGTGTGTGTGTATATATATATACTTATAAAGTTTAGGTTGGATGAAAAATTGAAAAATTAAATCTAATAGAATGAGTTTAAATTTTTTAATACATCTAAACTCTAAACCAATTCATATAAGTTTGTTTAAATTTATATTTAACTTAAAATAAGTTTATATTTAAACTTGAAATAATTACTTGAAATAAGTTAAAATTAATATTTAAATTTTGTGGGGTTTCTTTTTTTCACTGTAAGCTTGTAAGAGTATTTCTTAATTAACTTAAAAGAGTACAAATTATAAATTTAATTAGGATAAAAATCTAATAATTATAATTTACTACGAAGAATTACATTATAAACATAATTTTAGTTAATCATTAAAAAATTAAATTAAAAGGGTAAGATAAATTATAAAAAAATTGACAGACTAATTTTTTTTATTTCGGTTTATTTTAATAATTATTGTTATTAAAAATTAATCAGTTTATTAATTAATTGGTTATTTTTTATAAACTAACTAATTTTAATAGACTATAATAGAATCATTTAGTTTTTAGTTAACATTATCTTTCTTTAATTAAAATTTAAATCTTCTTTCCTTTACAAATTAATAATTTTAATATACAAAATTTATTTAAAATTATTATTTAATTTTAGATTTTATATCTAAATATTTTATTTTTAACTTTACAATAATTTAAAACATTGACTTTAGTTATTGAGTAAGGTAAAAACAGAAACTGGCAAGTGGGAAAGAGCAACGCCTGAGTACTCACAACTCAGTCTACGCCTAAGCCAAGCCGAATCGGAAAACCAAACAAATCAAACCAAACCCATCCTTTTTTATCTATTTGTCTTTGTCTTAGTTGGCAATGAACCAAACACTCTTCACTAATTTGTTTTAGATATTTTTCTTATTATTAAGTCCATAGACTTCTTTATGATTATTAAATTATTATATCCGTGATTGGGACATAAGACCAATTTTGAGAAATTATATTTCTAATTTATATTAAATAAATTGTTGAATGTATGTAATAAGTAACAAATAAAATATTAATAAAAATTAACACATGACAATTACGACGGTAATAACATCCAGTAAAAATTTCGCTGACATATAAGACTAGATAAACTCGATAGTAGGCAGTTTTATTCTTTAAGGGTTGAGAAATTTATATTTATTAAAATAACATAAAAGAATTACTAAGATGAATAGAAGATTTAAAAAATCAAATATATGAATATATAAATAAATGATGAATTTAATATAAATAATGATTATATTCATATATTTTTTACGAATTATTTTCTTAAAAGTTGAAATTAATGATAATTATGTGAGTTTATTGGTCTTAGTGTTTCTTATTTTGATTCAGGTCAATGATTACATTATAATGAACGATGTTGATGTCTCACCACGTCCGATTCAGACATGAAATCTGGTAACAGTGAGATGGGACGAAGACAAATAATAATAACAGTGATATCTAAAAAAATTAATATTATTAATTACTTACTAATTAAAAATATGACTAATAAGCTTCTATTTGGTTTGACTTATATCAGTAAAATTATTGTCAGTAAAGTTTTTTTCTGTAGATCTTTTGTGAGAATAGCTTTTATAAGACACTAGTTCTGTTTGACTGTTATTTAAAAAAGAGCTTTTATAACAGAGCTTCATATAATAGACTGTTTGATAACATAAAAAAATATTTTTAATTTTATTTATATTTTATTTTATAATAAAAATTATTTATGCATATCAATATTATTTAAAGTATATTAAACAATATACAAAGCATAATATATTAATTATTGTATAATTTTAAACCATATGAAACATAAATAAAAATATATCTAACCAAATATTTTATATGAATTATAACATAAGTAAAACTAATATAAAAATAAATATTAAAACATATAAAAAATTCAAATAATATTATATAAATATCAAAATAAATATCAATTTGAGTAAGCATGAAGATGTATTTGTTAGTATTGTAAGAATTATGTGTAAAATATAAGGACAAAATGGACTAAAAAAATAGGCTTATTAATTTATCTGAAAAATCTACGCTAAAAGTCATTTGAGAGGGTTTTTTAAGAAGTTCCAAATTTGCACTTCTTAAAAAGTTGTATTTTGGTTGCAAAAAAAGTCATATATATTAAAAAGGTATTTTTTTATTTTACAGTCAAATACTTTTATTTTTCTTAAAAAAGACTTTTGTGATAAAAAAAATACTTAATGCCTGTTTGGATGAACTTATATCAGTAGAACTTTTGTTAGTAGAACTTTTCTAAAAAAGCATTTTCTAAAAAGTCAGTTAATTGTTTGGCTGCCATTTAAAAAAGAGTTTTTTTAAAGAAATTCATACAATAAATTATTTGATAACATAAAAATAAAAAAGCACTTTTAGTTATAATTATATTTTATTTTGTAATAAATATTATTTAAAATATAAATATTATTTAAAATATTAAATAATATACAAAGCACAATATATTAATTATTATATATTTTTAAACCATATAAAACATAAATAAAAATATATCTGATTAAATCTTTTATATGGATTATAATATAAGTAAAACTAGTATAAAAAATAAATATTAAAACATATAAAAAATCAAATAATATTATATAAATCTCAAAATAAATGTGAAGATGTTTTTGTAGAAATTGTGAGAATTATATGTAAAATATAAAGATAAATGAGACTAAAAATAGGCTCATTAATTGATCTAAAAAATCAAACTGAAAAAATACTTTTTAAAAAAACTTCAAATTTGAACTTCTAAAAAAACTATATTTTAGCTTTTAGAAAAGCTAATTTTGTGAAAAAAAAAAAGCGTTTTTAAATTTTACAACCAAACACTCAGTATTATTAAAAACAGCTTTTGCGTTGGAATAAAATGCTTATTCATCATCCAAAAATTGAACTAAACAGGCACTTTTTGACACCTCAAAATTTTATCTAAATAGGCACTAAATACTAGTTAATCAGATATTACATTTTAGCGAATTTTTCGGTTATTATGAACGAATGTTTAGGACAGAGCATGTTTCTTCAATCACATTCACGTGCAATCTCCAGCAAATAGTCATTAAAGAATCAGACATGCTCGGATATCTCCGTCTGTTTCTGTAAGGTTTACTGAAAGAGAAAGTACATTTTAAAAAAATTCGTTATTTATTGCCAACTAACGTTATGTAATATGTGTATACAAATGCGTTAAAAAATTAATTAATTCGAATGTGATTTATTAATTTTAAAATAAATTAAATTAGTTATAATTGGACCGAGTTAAGTTTCTCAACTCCATTTGTATGTATTATGTGTATACAAATGCGTTATGTATATTTTTAAAAAAGTATTATGTGTAATTTATATAAATTTGATTTTTTTTATTTTGGGTGGAGTAGACCTAATAATATAATTTAAATTAAAAATTAAAAATGTGTGAACATTTACTTTTAGAAATTTTCATTAATTTATATATTATTTATTTGATTTTTTAATAAATTGATAAGAACAGAGATAAAAAACATACGACAATAACAACACCAAGTAGAAATCTCGCTAACATGTGAAATTTAGAAAAGTTTAAAAATACGTCATCTTATCTTTAATTAATAAGAAGAAAAATATAATATTTAATAAAAATAAAATTTTATTATATTCTTTAAAAAAATAAATATTTAGACTTTAAATTTTCGTGTCAAACGTCACGAGTTTATTTAATTGAATCTTTAATTCATTAAATAATATTTTTAAAATACACAATTTAGTTAGACGGTTAGATTCACATCCTCACCGCCAGCTTCGATGGATGAAATTAGGTGTAAGTCATAAGATGGGCCATTCAAGTTTGGTAGAGACGTATTCTTCACCCAACCATGATTGCTATCTCTATGTTTCTTCTTCTCTTTATTTTTTCCGCCGCACATGTAGACTAACTTAGGTTTACACCACTAAGCTTTTATAAAGTGAGTTTTTTTTTTTTCGTAAATCAGTTAATTATTTAACTGTTATTTTTTTTTATAAAAAATATTATACAATAGACTGTTTGACAACATAAAAAGGTATTTTTAATTTTAACTATATTTTATTTTGTAATAAAATTTATTTATGCATGTAAATATTATTTACAGTATATTAAATAATAAGCAAAGCATAATATATTAAGTATTATATAATTTTAAATCATACGAAATATAAATGAAAATATATTTAACCAAATCTTTTATATGAATTATAACATAAGAAAACTACTATAAAAAATAAATATTAAAACATATAAAAAGTCAAATAATATTATACAAATCTCAAAATAAACGTGAAGATGAGTTTGTAGGTATTGTGGCAATTAAGTGTAAAATATAAGAACAAAATGTATAAAAAATAAGCTCATTAATTGATCTGAAACATCTACTTGAAAAAGCCATTTGAAAGGCTTTTTTGAGATGTTTCAAATTTGAATTTTTTAAAAAGCTTTATTTTGATTGCTAAAAAAATTATATTTATTAAAGAAATTCTTTTTTATTTTACAACTAAACACTTTTTTTTAAGGCTTTTATAGTGAAGAAAAGTACTTGTTGACATCTCAAAAGTTCATCCAAATAGACACTTAAGAATGAAAATATATACAACTTACAAATGCTTAATCAAATTCTAGTAATTAATTTTTTAAATAATTTATTTAAAATATATATTTTATAAATTATTACGTACAATATAAGTCTATATTATAGTAATTGCATGTTACCTAAAAAAAAAAGGTACTTTCAATTTTATGTTCTTTTTAAATGCTAAACATTGGTTTTTTAATCTCACATTAATTTGCTAAGATGGTGAGTAGATAAAATAATAATCAATGCGATACTTTATCATAATTATTAATTAACACTTAACAAGAGACTTAAATTATTGATCAAAATGGGAAAAAGACTCACATGGGCAGAGCCTTGAAGCACATGGACTTGGTCGACCTTAGAATATGGAATCTCAAATACATACATTCCCCTATTTAATTGTGCTCCAAGAACATGATGAATAAAAATTTAAGGCCCCGTTTGGTTGGCGGGAAAGTAAAGTGAATTTAGAATATGATTCATTGGAAAATAAATCTATGGAAAGTAAAGATATTGATATGTTTGGATACTTATAAGAATTATAATAGAAAAGTTTAGTGGATTCTTATTATAGTGTTTGGTATGTAACAATATTTTATAGAATGTAACTTAATTTTAACTTGTGTTTCCAATTATATCCCTACAAATAGAATAAAAATTGAAATCGTTAAATAAGGAAAATTATAAACTTAAAGATTGTCGACCAAAAATTTTGCCAAAAATTTCTCTTATTTTTTAAAAATTTTCGGTATTGGCCGATATTTGAATTTTGAATATTTTTGCTCAGAAGTTGAAAATTTCCCTCCCTCCCTCTTATCTATCCTTCCCCCCTTTTTTCAAAGTTTTTTAATTAGTTATTTTATTTATTTCAACTTTTATAATTATTGTGAATTTTTAATTTTGGTTTTTAAAATAATCATAAATATTTTTT
>JANIJH010000223.1:66999757-67010803 GCA_024520975.1 Erythroxylum areolatum | reverse complement strand
AGTTTTTACTTTCCTAACTACTAAAAAAACGAACCAAACGTAATAATTTAAATTTTAGGAAAAAGATTACTTTCCTTGACAACAATCCGTGATAACCAAACAGGGCCTAAGAGTAATTTGATTACTATCAAATTCATCTAGGGTTGTAATGGGGTTCGAAATTGAAAATTATTTTAAAATTTAAATCATAACTTAAAATTGTTTTCAAATCCAATTCTAATTGATCCAAAATACCAAAATTCGAAATGATTAAGTGTATGTTTGAATGGACTTTCGAAAAATCAATAATTACTTTTATTTACCACAAAAATATTTTTTAAAGAAAATAGTTGTTTGGTTATAAAATAAAAAATATTTCTTTAATAGATATGACTTTTTTCACAGTCAAAATACAACTTTTTAAGAAATTCAAATTTGAGACTGCTCAAAAAAGCCTCTAAAATGACTTTTTTCGGTAGATTTTTTAAATCAATTAATGAGTTTATTTTTCAGACCCTTTTACCCTTATGTTTTACACATAATTTCCACAATACCCAGAAATTTATCTTTCCGTTTATTATGGACTTAACTATTTACTCAACTTGAATATTTATTTTAAGATTTATATAATATTATTTGATTTTTTTATATGTTTTAATATTTATTTTTAATATTAATTTTACTTATGTTATAATTCATATAAAATATTTAGTTAGATATATTTTCATTTATGTTTCATATGGTTTAAAATTATATAATAATTAATATATTATGCTTTGCATATTGTTTAATATACTTTAAATAATATTTATATACATAAATATTTTTTATTACAAAATAAAATATAATTAAATTAAAAATGTTCTTTTATTTTTATGTTGTCAAACAGTTTATTATATAAAACTCTTTAAAAAAACTATTTTTTAAATGACAGTTAAATAGTCAATTGATTTCTTAGAAAAGCTCATATAAAAATAGATCTACAGAAGAAAGATCTATTAGTATAAGCCCAACCAAACAGAGGCTACCTTTCATGAAGAGAGTTTAATCTCAATAGGACAGCCCACCATCATACTATCTTCAAGAACATGAATAAGGAATTTTGATCGTGAAGAAACAAAACTTCTCTTAATTGGGATTGTGGTTAATCTAATGGGTGATACTACACTTTTCTGTTGCCCAACAAAAACTCAGAATTCAATTTCCTGTGTCAATAATCTGATCGGAGGGTTGACCGGGAAATGAGTACCGGTACAGCCATGGCAAGCTTAATCACACAAGAGTGAAGGTGATAACAATGGTATTATTGGGTTAGGCTAATGGAAGTTGCATACGATTGGAGTACGGTTAAAGCTTGCTCTATGATGGCTCTGTTCCTGGCTCGCATCACCCAGTCTCCAGCTATTTCTTCTGCTTGGCTGCCTCTGACACCTTCTTGGAGAGTATCTGCTGCTTCAGCAAGCTTTCCTTCAGCTAGGAAACTCTCGACTCTAGTAATCACGGACTCGATCCCTTCTCCGGATGGGTCAACTTCCTTAATCTGCAAAAACTACATCAATACAGTATCCCGTACAAGTCTAAAATAGATACTCAGATAATTTTTTATGATCACTTACCCTTAGCCAGGATGCAACCTGAGCCAAACCGTGCGCCAAGAGGCCACCGCTACCTGGTGGCATCAAAATGTAGTGTCGAAGTGGTCCCTTCAGGGCGTTGAACTAAAACCAAAATGTATATTAGTTAGTGAGAAAGCAAACATATTCTGTACATTGATATCCTAAACTCTTTCTAAACATATACCACTTTTTTGCACAAAAGTATTAAGGACCAAGCATAATGCCTCTAAAGTAAACATTTCAACATCTGATCCATAAGTTTCTGATGAAGTTGCTGCATGAGGACACATCAAGCGAATGAGCAATCACAATTATTGGCGGCAGCATTTAATTCTGCGATTTTAGGTTTGCCAAGTTGCTTACCTTTTGATTCAATTGCAGCAGAGTATCTGTGCCATTATGCCGTGCTTCTTCCGGAAGGGTTGAGAGGACCAAATGCAAAAGTGAGTCTTTATCAATTCCTTCAATATATGGATTTAAAACATCAAGCTCTTGCTGAATTGGTAACCCCTTTGTTAGTGCATCTTCCAATGCTAGTGCTCCCTACAATCCAGATAAAAAATCAATTTGCTGAGGACGAAATAAAATCATTAGCAGAAATTGGGAACATGAAATCAACCACAGTATACGTCTAAGATACTTCACATATGTGCGTGTGTATGTAGCCATTGAGTGAAGAAAATGAAGACTATTACCAATGCAAGCTTGTGAACAGAATGGATTTGACGCGTCTCTTCAGATCTTGCATAGAAAGCCATGCACAATGCATTTATCTACAAAAGAAAAGAAATCTAAACACCTCAGGCTTTAAGAAACAACATCACCAGAAAGCAATCAGTGTTTTCTCAACATAAAGGTTCCTAATTCAGCATGGGAAAATAAAGCACAAAGAGCATCTAAATTTTGGTGACCAATACTCCTTAAGGTTCACATTAAGCAGCAAATAATCTTACTCAGAACCATAAACAAGCAAATATAGTTGAAAATAACTCATTTTCTTTTAAAGAAAATATCGCACATTGAGGTTTGCTTCAGCCATCTTTTCTATTTGTGCTGCTTTTTCACTAGCAATAGCAGCAGACAGTTCTGCTTTTGCCAACTCCTGCAATGTTTCAACTTTCTTTTTGACTTCGGTGTCCTGCAATCACAACTTGAATTAGCAACTAAACAACTAGCTCCAAAAGATATAAGCTGTTTTCGCAAGATAAAAAATATGAACACCTTTTTTTCAAGCTCTATGCGAAGTTTCTCTTCCATTTTTTCTTGAAGTGCTCTGATAGCAGCTGTTGCTTTTGCTCGCTCTCTTTTTAGTTCCTGAAATGGTCGAAGTTATAGTCTGGTTACAGGGTACAAATTGCCAGGGAGAGGTTGGATTAAAAGTAGCTTAACTGTTCCTATTTATGTGATATCCTGTCAACTCTGTTTAACTCCATTCATCTATAATGAAAAAGGTAATAAGAGATGATTTATAAAACCTTATCAAGGATTGCTGCCTCTTCTGCACGCATGAATTCTCTAGCCCTCAAATCCCTCAATTCCTTTTCGTACTTCTCCTGAACAATAGAATAAGGATCAGAATGACCAAAGCACAGAGTGTGAGAAAGCACCAACAAGAATCAGATTACCTCTACTGATGCTAACTCAATTTTCTTGCATACCAAGGAAAGAATACAACAAAATTACATTCCAGAATGTACATCAAGACTATTAATAGTTCAAGCAAGGAACAAATATACCTTCAAGGCCTTTTTCTCTTCAGCAAAAGTACGGGTATCCAACTCCGCTTGCCTCTTTTCAGCTGCATGAATTGCTTGGAGAAAATTCATAACCAGCGTCCCGTCAGCTTTCACAGAACCATCATCTGATTCTTCTATTGCCTACATTTGCAAAGAAGATAATTTCAGTAGTTCGTTTCTGTAACATTTCTGTCCATGCAATTAAGCATTCTGATTAATGTAACATTAATCTGCCAAGTAAAAAGCATAGATTGCTTGTTTACCTGCTCACTGGAGTCTTTAGTCACTGAGCTTTCTTCAGCCTTATCCTTAAGAAGATATGTATCAAGTAGACTTGCCCCTTCTCTATCTTTCTCAACTGCAGGCTGCCATGGCAGAATATCAAACACAGTTGTTAACTGTGCAAACAACATAGCAAACACAATGAACTCCATGATTTCCCTAGATTTATTTCAAGCTTAAAAAAGGGATCAATTGCACAAAGGCTTCTAGTTTGGGATCATCAAATACAAGATCTCGCAAAACTTTTGTTGGGAAAAGAAAAAGGTCTTAGTTTCAAGTCCAGTCAGGACTTTCTCTATAGTTATATGGTTTGGATTCATTGTTACTACATCTTTTATAATTGAGAATTGATATTGAGAGTTTTTGCCCTGATACTCCTTTTTATTTCTTTTCCTATGTAATTTTATGCACCAAATTATCCACAAACAGTCAGATTACCTCTGATCTCTTTTCTGCAGTCTCATGCTGAGTGGGTCCAAGATCATCTTCAGGAACCGAGCTAGCCTCTTGTTGTACTTGTCTAACTTGAACATTCTCATTGGAATATACATCAGTTTTTGCCTCTGGGCTTTCTGCAGGTACACTAGCTTCGGTACTTGTGCTATAAGAAGTTTCCAATTTATGTTTCTCCTTGACATTAATTCCCTCAGCTTCTGTTTTCACATCAGATGCCACTTCTACATGAGTTTGATTTCCGTGTTCTGTTAAACCAAAAGCTTGCTGGTGGGGAACATCAATTTGGACTTCAACATGAGGCGAATCTTTAGGACTTTCATCATCCTTCTTGGTATCAACTTGAGGAAGATCTACAAGAGTCTCAATCTTCTTTTCAGTTGCAACACCAGGAAGATCTATTTGGCTTTCAATCTTTGCGGAGGGTTCTTCACTTGTCGTGGATACCACTTGCTCTCCTATGTCTTGAGTTTCCTTTACTTGTTTATGGTCAATTTCAAGTTTAGCTGAGTGATGAGAACCCTGCTGATCTTTACCAACATGTTTGTCTAAATAGCCTGATTGATATGCTAAAAGAGCTACTCCAGCAAAAATGGCACTCCCCAATACAAAATTTGTTGAATTGCTCTTTGCTTCTGGTGTTTTACCTTCAGAACCAGTTTTCGGGGATCCATTGCCCTCGGAGGAAGTTGAAAATTGTTTCTTTGTATAAATGAACGACGGTGTCTGCTCGAATTAACCGCAAACTATATATCAGTATCACCAAAAAGCATTGACCAACGGCAGAAGCTAATAACAACACATTCCCATCAGCTGGAACTCAACAAACCCAGTTCCTCTCCCATTCTAAATCAAATAAAACCCACAATCCAAAAACTGAGATAGAACGCAAAAACACGGAAAAAAATAACAGCTTTAAAATAGAACAGCATTCAATGAATATTCCCTCAACGTTCCAATCCGAGATTAAGAATTTCAAAAATTATTAAGATACTTATGAAATATATGCCTGATACGTCGGCTGCCTCGGAATTGTCCTAAACGATCGACGAGACGCAAAGTCCAAAATCGACCTACAAATCCACAAATATTCAACTAATACCGATTGGTGCTGTAATTGCATATCTCAACTAGAAAAACCAAAGACAGAGCGCATACCTTCGAAACATCGCTTTTCTCCGCAACGTACAGGAGGACGTGAGATTAGATTAGTGCTTCGAGTGTTCGATAAAATGACTGACAGAGACAGAGCCGATCTCTAATAGCTTAGCGTCGAGACTACAAAAGATAGTAATAATAATGTTTTATTTATTTATTTATTACATTTTATGTTTTTCTGTTGGTAGTTGATGACGTGTTAAAAAATTTTTAACACATAATTAATTTTAATGTTAATTTTTGAAATACAATTTTAAATTAAATTAGTTAATTGATTTTTTATTTTCTGTATATAATTACTTCGAATGTTTTCATTTTTATTCTAATTCAAAATATTTAATTAATATTAAAATAAACAAATTTAATAAGATACTTTTATACATAAAATAAAATTTTCATTTTTATAATATAAATTTTTTATTATTATAAAACTAAAAAAATATTAATTATGTTGTAAATTGTAATACTAATTATTAAATTTATGTTTTGATCAATATTTTAAAAATTAAATCAGAAATTAAATTTGCAAAAACAAAATTTGAGTTTCAAAAGAGTTAATTAATATTAAACAATTATAAAATCGATTAAATATTAAATAAAATTAAATAATTTAAAATATATATTTTTATAAAAATTTAAAATATTATTAAATAAATAATTATTTATTTATTTTAATTTATTAATTCAGAGGCGACATTTTAACGAAATATAATGGCAAAACCCAAAAAAACCCTAACGCCCAAATGTTAACGCAAACGGACAAAAAGATTGGGAATTGTCAGTACCTCGATTTTCCATTTTCCTGATTTCCTCTTTATAAAGAAGCCTTCGTTTGCGTTTTTTTCGCACTTTCTCAGTAGTCTGTTTGGTGCAGGTGGTTTTTGGTCTTCGTTTATTTTTCCAGGAAATTTAGGGGAAAAAAAAAAGATTGTGTTTGGTCCAGTGGGTCGAATTCGGGTTTCGCTGTGAAATAAATTATCCACTGGGCGGCAGTTTTTTTGTAGTTTATTCTACTCCGCGGGCATTTGGTTTATCGATCTCTAATGTCGGGTTTTGTGTTGTGAAATTTAGGGTTTTTTACAAAATCTGTTCTCGAGCTTTTCGTCGTCGTCGTGGGTGCGTGAGTTTCCTGGAATCGACGTCAGAGGATTATCGCACATTCAGGTCTACGACTTGTTCTCGATTTGACACTTTGGGTTTTACTCTTCATTTCAATGTTTCTGTTCCCTTGTGGTGTATTTTGGGGATAATTTTTTTTTTTAGCGATTTGAGGTTTCTTCTGTAATAGCTGGGCTGTTTGTTCTGGTTGGACCTGGTGATTCAACGAGTTTACTCTTTTTTGTCATTTTAACTTGCTCTCGGTTGTGAATACTTCTAATAGTTTCTATATCTACGCTTGTTTGGAAAAGGGAAAGTCTGCAAAATGTGTACTGTAACAGTGCTTTGTTCAATATGGAAAGTATAGACATATCATTAAAGGAGGGATATTTTCTGGTGGAATGACGTTTGTTTATCTGGTAAAAGGGACATTTTCTGGTGGAATGACTTGTGTTTATCTGGTAAACCAAATGGAGCATTAAGTAAAATCATGTGCCTTTGAACAGAATATCATTGGTTTCCAGCATTAAAGCCGTGACATTTGGTTTTTGTTTGATTCCTGTTACGTGCGCAAAAGATGTCATTGTTGTGTATGAGTTGTGGAATTTTCGTCCATTCTTTGCCACGAATATGTTTTCAGTGATATCTTTTCCACTTATTCAATTTTGTTTTAAAGATAATTTTGCGGATATTCTTTCCATTGACAAATAATATTGTTGTGTACCTTTTGCATTTCCTCTTGTGAGATCATAGTTATTTCAGCATATCATTACCTCATAGTTGATTTCATCATGATCTTTTCCTTTATCTTTCTACCCTCGAAAATGTCTGTATGATTTAGATGGTTTCTGTAAGTAGATAAATTTGAGTTGCATTTGATGTTTGCAGAATTGTGAAGGTGATATTAGTTGGAAAAGATGTCGTCCCGATACCCAATTCTAGACAATCGACCGATAGATCAGTGGAAGGTTACAGAATTGAAGGAGGAGCTAAAGAAAAGGAAACTAACAACTAAAGGTTTGAAGGATGATCTAATAAAACGCTTGGATGAAGCACTTCGCATTGAGAGGGAAAACGCTATGAGGGATGCAGAAAATGGCATAAATTTGGATCCCCAGCATGTAAGTGCGGAAAAGCAATCTGAACCGGTTTCTATTGCTAGGAAGAAGGCTGAAGTTGTAGTTGATGATGCTATTGAAAAAGAGAAGGTTGATAATAGTACGGCCCAGGATTTTCAGATTGACATCAATGATAGTCTAGAAGCCGAGGATCAAGGATACAAAGTTCAAGAAGATATTGTAACGGATGGTGGAACTAATTTGTATACAGTGGAAGGGGAGCTTGCAGCTAACACAAGCACAGTTGAGACCAGTGTTACTGTTACACAGAATGTGGTTTCTGAGTTTGCATTGGATAGCGGCATTGGAGTTAAAGGGAATGTGACTTCTGATGGCACATTAAGTGGTCAAATTGCACATGGTTCTGAAACGCAGGAGACTTTGGGGATTGATGATTCAAGGCTCCAGCAGGATGATAAGGATACAAAGATCCAGCTGGAGGGTGAGGATTTGAAGCCCCAAATGGAGAAAGAGGTTTCCAAGTCCCTGCTGGACAAGGAGGATATGAAGCTTGCACACGAGGATGCGATGTATGACACTTCTACAACAGCAAACCAGGTATCTGAGGTCAGCCCTAATTTAGGGTTTCAAGTAAAATCTGATTCTATTTCTACTGATTCTGTGTCAATTAATGAAAAACTAGAACTAAAGGATAATATAATTGCTGATAATGTCAAATTAGAACTAGATGTTGTTAAACCAGAGATTGTGGAACCATTATCGGATAATGTTGTCCCAGTTGGTGGTGAATCACATCCAATGGATGTTGAAGAGCCACAAGAGAAGAAGCCATCAGTTGGAGATAAAGATACCATCAATGCTTCAAATGCAGATATAAGCAAGAAAAATGATATTGTAGAAATCATAGACTCAGAAAAATTAAATTTAGACAGAAGCTCTGGTGATGATTCTATGGAGGATGATGTATTGGAAAGTAAGCAAATTGATTCAAAGTATAATCCTGATGAAGTTGGAGATAAGACTGAGAAAAATGAAGTAATTGCTGGGAAGGAGGAAAATCTTGCTGATATTGTTGGAAAGGATTCATCTACTGAGCAAAAAGAAGTACATGATGAGAACAAGATTCGCTCTTCTGGGCCCACAGAGAAAAGGAAGCTTAATGGTGAGCCTGCAGAATTTCCTTTCCCACCTAACCTCATTCTTACAAATTTTACTAATTCATGTTGTCTGCTTTATTGATGTTCTTTTTGTTTCATTTGCTGATATGGTTTTACTTCTATGTCAAAATATGAATTTTGCATTTATTACCAAATTGTCTTTGAATTATTGTATGATCACTAATAAGTTGGACAAGGCGATGATCATTTTAGTGGCAAATATGTTATTATAATTGATGTGTTCATTAAATTTCATCTTTGACGTTAGGCTTATTGCCAGCAGACAACTTCTAATTTTGGTATATTGCCATGGAAGAATTGGGTTTTCTTGTCCTGAGGTCATGCAACAAGTTTAAAGCTAATTCTATTTACTTGTTCTTCCACTTTACCTACCAGTTTTTCCCATCCGTTTCTTGTTAGTGAGATGGTTTCTCTTGTTTTTAATGTTCAAAGAATATGGTTCTGAAGGACTAACTTTTTACTTGACTAAATGTTATTCACAGATAAAGAAAATGTTGTAAATGAGCCATTAAAGAGGCAACGCAGATGGAATTCTGAAACCATCAAGACTTCTGAAACAGAAACTACCAATCTCACACCCACCGCAACGCCCAAAGATGCAGTTCAGCCCGCACCCATGCAGCGCAACTTTTCTCGATCCAACTCATCTGTGAGTGAGGATACACCCAAGGAGCGAGTTGGTGAGTTATTTATTTCTTGACTGTAATGTATTTGAGCAAAAGTTGTTTTAGTACCTAATAAGGCTCTCTATCTCTTGTGCTTTTCAGTTCCACCATCACAAAAGCCTCCGACAAATTCTCTCAGGATTGATCGTTTTGTTCGTCCTTTCACCCTGAAAGCTGTTCAAGAACTTCTTGAAAAAACTGGGACTTTTACCAGTTTCTGGATGGATCAGATTAAAACTCATTGCTATGTTACTGTAAGCTTTCTCTCTCTCTCTGCACTGTGATAGATTTGTGGACTTGGTACCTTTGACCTTTTCTATATAATCACCATTGTTGTCAGTATGTATGTGTTTCGATGAGTCTGCATGGCACTCTATATTTCTATTGATGTGGGAAATTATGTTGATGCAGTACTCATCTGTGGACGAAGCCATAGAAACTCGAAATGCTGTGTACAACCTACAATGGCCACCCAATGGTGGACGCCTACTGGTGGCTGACTACGTTGACCCACAAGAAGTAAAGATGCGGGTGGAGGCTCCTCCTCAGTCACCTGTGACACCCGTAACTCCGAGTGTCCCTGCTGCTCCAACTTTGCAGCCGCAGCCCTCACCCCGTCAACAGGTACCCAGGCAGCAACTTCCACCCCCACCTGTCCTTCCACCACCTCCACCTCTGTCTAACCCACCACTTGCCAAGGAAAGGTTTGCTCATCCACCACCTCCTCTGCCCGAGAAACATGAGCCTCCAATTGTTACGCTGGACGATCTCTTCCAGAAGACCAAAGCCACCCCGCGGATCTACTATCTTCCATTGTCTGAAGAGCAGGTTGCAGCAAAGCTCGCAGAACGTGGAAGAAACACTAAATAGTAGGGAATCAGGCTATTACTTATCTAGGCAATTGGTCTTAAGAGTTTGTCATGGATGTCCAGTTTGTTAGATAAATGATGGATAGGAGTGAATTGGTTTATCCAAATCGAGAGAAATGTTGCTTGTTGGTGAGTTTAGGTCTTCGACTGTTTTAAGTTGTGACTTTTCAGTTTTCTTAAAAACATATTTGAACCCTGGATTTGTCTATGTGATTAGGCTTTGGATTTGCAGAAAAACACTTTTTAACTTTTCCCAGCCTAAAATGGTGGAACCTTTCTTTCTAGGATGTCAATCTCAGTATCATAATTCTGCATCTATCTCTATAATATACACTTTTTTGCATCATAGTTCACACGTACACATTGATTGCTGTTACCTGTGAGAAAATGATTCAGTTGAAATGGTCTCCATTCATTGGACAAAAGATTAAGGCTTAGAAGACTTGGAGGGCTATGTGAATACGATAGATTGGCTGCGTGACGTTTGAGATTTGGGTATGAAATCAACACCTCAGCACTGTAAAGATTCGATCTTTACCGATGGTAAGAGCAACATTTTCAACAATTATCCCAGTTTTGATTCAATCCCAACTTAGAAACTCTCAATACACTTGTAGGGTTTTTTTATTTTCAATTTGAAAACATGTTCCAATTTTGATTGGTGTTCATAAAAAGAACTAATATACGGCCAAATTTTATTCTAAATATAAATACAAATATCAAAAAAATCAAACGAGTGATTTCTTCAACTGAACCTTGTACAGTTAAAATACGACAACTACAATAAGCAATATTTTAAAAATTGGATCGGACATCGAACCGATCGAAGGAAGGTTTAAGATTTAGAGCTTTAATCGGTAGTAAACCGCTATAAAACCGGTATATAATAAATAAGAAGTAAAACTTATAAGAATAAGTAAAAATAAAATATTT
>JANIJH010000223.1:66937523-66964166 GCA_024520975.1 Erythroxylum areolatum | reverse complement strand
AGTTGCATTTATTGAAAAAGATGTATTTAATAGTATAGATAATGAGAAAGTCATACAACATTTTCAGAATATGAAAACTCGTAGAGAACAAGTATCGAGTATTTAATTGAATTATTTGTCTTTGTATTGTATGATTAGATGTTTAATGAAATATGTATTTTACATGTATGAATACATTTATATTTGCCCCCACTGAGTAAAATTTCTGGCTTCGCCCCTGCCTTTAGATGGAGGTAATCCTACAATGAAATCCATGAAAATCTCTGTCCACACTGTGATTGGAATGGGAAGTGGTTGAAGTAACCTGATCGGAGCCATATTGTCTGTCTTGAATCGTTGGCAGATTAAGCACTCGTGAATAAATTTCCTTACTGATTTCCGTAGCTCAGGCCATGAGAAGCTTTGTTGGATTCGACTAAGACTCTTTTGATATCCAAAATGCCCCTACTGCTGATGAGTGACTTTCTTCAAAAGAATTTGGACTGAGAATAATTCTACTTGGCTTCAACCATATACCATCATGTTTGACAAGTGGAGTTTGGTTTGTATTCCCCTTGCTAGAGTCCAATTATTGATAGAAAGTATCACGTGCCACTTCTTGCTTTAATGTCTCCCACCAATTAGCACGTGGCATTGAAAGTGAACAAAGTTGGGTGTGAGTTTTGCGAATTAGTGCATCAGCACCCATATTTTCCTGACCTTGTTTGTATTCTATGACGTAATCATATCCCATCAACTTGTGCAACCATCGTCCTTGAGTCGGTGTGCTGATCCGTTGTTCCATCAGAAACTTTAAGCTTCGTTGGTTAGTTTTTATCGTAAAGGGTCTGTCAAGGAGATATGGTTTCCATTTGCGCACTACCTTAATGATTGCAAGCATCTCCTTTTCATAAGTCGACAATGTCAAGGTTGAACATTTCAAGGCTTCAATAAAAATTGCGATTGGTCGACCCCGTTGTGTTAAGTTGGCACTAATACCTGTGCCACAAGCATCACATTCTACCTCGAACGGTTGTAAGAAATCAGGTAATTTTTGAAACTGGGGAAGTAGATAATACCCTTTTTAGTTGTTGAAAGGATTGTTCTGCGACTGGCGTCCAATTGAATCATGCTTTTGTGAGCAACTGGTTTAGAGGTGCTGTGATCTGTTCAAATTTACTAATAAATTTTTGGTAATATCTTGCTAATCCCAAAAATCCTCGTACTTCTCGTGTCGTTTGAGGACGTGGCCAATCTTGAACTGCCTGAATTTTCTTTAGGTCGATAGCTACTCCAGTTTCAGATATGATATGTCCTAAATATTCAACTTGTTGAACCCCAAAGCAACACTTGGATTCTTTGGCAAATAGATTGTTAGATTGGAGAATTGTCAGAACGATGCGTAAATGTGATAGATGGTCAGCCCTAGTCGCACTATATACAAGTATATCATCAAAAAATACAAGTATAAATTTGCGTAAGTAGGGTTGAAAGAGATCATTCATCAAACTCTAAAAAGTTGCTGGCGCGTTAGTTAAATCGAAGGGTATTACTACGAACTCGTAGTGTCCTTCATGGGTTCGGAATGCAGTTTTTGGTATGTCTTTGTCTTGCACTCTAATTTGATGGTAATCAGATCGTAAATTGAGTTTAGAAAAATACCTTTTGCCATGGAGTTCATCTAACAATTCATCAATCACCATAATGGGGTATTTATCCTTGATCATGATCTCATTGAGTGCTTTGTAATCCACGTAAAACCTCCAGCTGCCATCAAACTTCTTAACCAACAAGACCGGCGACGAGAATGGACTGTGATTGGGGTGGATGAGACCAGTTTGTAGTAGCTCTTGGACCATTTTTTCAATCTGCGTTTTATGATAATATGGGTATCTATAAGGACGAACAGAGATGGGTCCAACTTGGGGCTGCAATGGAATGCAATGATCGTGAGTTCTTACTAGAGGAAGGGCTGTGGGAACTTCAAAAACTTTCTTAAATTCTTGGAGAAGTGACGTGAACTCAGAAGGGGTTTTGTGGTCATTGGCCTCATCATCTATCAAGACTAAATGCAAAAACAACCCAGCCCCTTACATCACGTGAATTGTTTTGCTCTTTAAGGCTACTAACTCACCTTGCTTCATGCCTTGGAATTAATATTCCTTGCCTTCATTCTTGATTGTCATAGTGAGGTGCTTGTAATCTATCTCAACCGGTCCCAATGTGGCTAACCATGATGCTCCCCATACTACTGAACTTGCTACAACCGGTAGTACATAAAAGTCGGCCGTGGTACAATATCCTTGGATGTCTACTTTTATGGCTTCACATCTTCCTGCACATTCAACCCGTTCTTTATTAGCAACCACCATATGAAAAGGTTTATTAGTTAATACCATTAAAGACAGCTTATTGGCAAGTGCTTGATCGATAAAATTATGTGTGCTGCCTCCGTTGATTAAGATGGCTACTTGTTTGCCTCGGATTTTGTCGTAGAGTCGTAGAGTCTACAGGTGTTTTATTCCTAATATTGCATGTAGTGAGATCTCCAGAGCTGCAACTTCAGTGTCGAAGTCTTCATTATCAGGTTCCCCTTCAGTTGCTTCTAAATCTTCAATCATAAATAGCTGGGGACGACGACATCTGTGACCCAGCACGAACCTCTTATTGCAATAGTAACATAGGCCCTTGTCGCGTCGTTCTTTGGCTTCCTGTGGTGACAAACGACGAATAGGTACCGAGTCATTGGGAGCTCCTTTCGTCGCTGGTGCTGGGCCAAGAATACTTGCAAGAGAGCTAGTGGTTTTTGTTGGACTAGCTGCCCATGATTTTTTGAATGTGGTTGGTCCTTTCTTCTACAATGTGTTCCTCTCTTCAATTAATCTAGCAACCCCGATAGCAGTAGCAAGACTTCGTGGCTGCTTGATCTTAACATCGAGCCTAATCTCATCTTTTAAACTTGCAATGAAACAACCAACAAGAAAATTTTTAGGTAAGTCATCCACCCGATGTGATAGTTTCTCAAACTCTTCTTGATAGGCTGCAACAGTTGTGGATTGTTTGAGTCTGGTCAAGGCTTCGGACGGATACTCATAATTGGTGGGTCCAAAACGATGTAACACTGTCTTTGTGAAGTCTTCCCACATCATTGGGCCCTTAAACTTATATAACCAACGATGCCATTGAAGAGCAATTCCTTCCAAGTGAAACGAAGCTAGCTGAACTTGTTGAGTCCCTGCCACTTCCTTGAAATCAAAGTACTGTTCCGCTTTGTATATCCACCCCTGTGGAGCTTCGTCGTTGAATTGTAGAAAATTGAGCTTAAGGTTGTGGTTGTTGCATATGTGGGAGTGATTACTACTGGACCCATGGTGTGTATTTGGAATGACAAAAGTTTGTGGTGTTTGGTTAGGAATAGTCGTATTGGGTGGTTTGGTGGTGTCTAGTGAGTTGAAGGGGGTTAATTCCAAAAATGGAAGCAGATAAGGATTGTATTTGTTGGTGTTGTGAGTCTTGGGTGGCTCTGATGTTCTGAAGTTCGGTGAGGATGAATTGGAGAGTGGTATGATTTGATCAATGCTTGATTCATGTCGTCCAAGGACCTCATTGACCTCATTGTGGAATTCGGCGTTACTTTGATTTCGAGTATTCATATTGAGCAACCTGTCTTTGATACCACAATTGATAAGAATTTCAATAGGAAGAAGCTAATAAGCAGAAGGAGTAGAGGGTTAACTGGGAAGTAATTTTTCTTACCTTATTCATTGATACTACTAGGCTTTTATAGCCAAAACATCAACAGACTGTCCAACACTCTCGTAAATTACGTAACTATTGGTGACCGTTAACGACCAGGTTCTCCTACAAACTAGGAACAAATAAATCCACGTAATAATTGAGCTAAAAATAAGGGAAAGCCAATAACAGAATAAAAACAGAGTAAGATTCGGTTAATGCAATATCCCAACATCAACTTCACTCATGCAGCTCACGCAACCCTTCGTGGCACGAAACACAGGACAAGGTGCTCGTGCTTCAGCCTTCGAGATTGCTTATCAGCTTCCAACTAACAACCGTAAGGCCTCTGCTATGCTTGACCGCGTGCTTCATCTCTTTGCCACTCACTCACTGCTTTCTTGCTCCTCTCATACCCATGAAGATGGAAGAGTTGAAAGCGTTTTTGGGCTTACACCAGCTTGTATGTATTTTCTTGGCAGAGAAGAGGATGGGAATGTGTCTGGTTTGATGACTCTTGCATGTCACCCAGCTTGGTACGGGGACAACGTAAATTTACTATCCATAATACTTTTTTATTACTCAACTAACATTCGTTGTTTCTCTGTTAACTTGTTTATGGGCTCCATTTGAAGGATTTAATTCTTGAGGGTGGCAATATGTTCAAGAAAATAAAAGGTAAGTCCGTGTTCGAGTACATGAATAAGGATCAAAAGTTCAGAAATATTTTCAATCGAGCAATGTGCGGCGCCTCTACATTGGTTATGAACGAAATTATGGAGACATATGAAGGATTTGAAGGGATTAGTACACTGGTTGATGTGGGCGGCGGTACCGGAAGAACGCTCCAAGCGATCATCTCTAAGTACCCTTCAGTCAAGGGCATTAACTATGACCTGCCTCACGTCATACAAACTGCACCACATTATCCTGGTAAGAATCAAGTACTAATTAATAAGCCACTAAGATATTCTCTAAATAAACATCAAACAACACTCTAAACAAATCTTGTCATGATTCTTCGCGCGTAAAGGCATCCGACATGTTTGTGGAGATATGTTCAAAAACGTGCCAGAAGGCGATGCAATTGTGTCTGTTGCTATACACCCTTTTTTTAAACAAATTAAAAATAAATCAAATAGAAAAACTAACAAGTTAATTTTTTATTTTTATAAAATTATGAAAAATCAATTGAAATAAAAATGAAACAACTTAAATTAAAATAAATCTTGAGGTGCCTCTCAAGAGCGCTTCTTTAAAGTCATATTAGCTAGACAACAAATTTTATTACCTTACTCATAGTAAGCTGGCTCAGCTAGTTTAATTTCTTCCACAGTTTCAACTTGTAAATTATCATAATATAGTTTCAATCGGTGTCTATAAACTTTACACACTTTAAAAGTGTCTAAACTCTGAATTTCAACTGCACCATGTGAGAAAACATTAGTAACAACAAATAGACCTATCCAACAAGATTGTAATTTACCAAGAAAGAGGTTTAGAGTGATAAAGAAGAACTTTTTGACTTATGAAAAATTCGTTTCTAGTTAAGATTTTATCGTGAAAGGCCTTAATCTTTTTTTATAGATTTTAGCACTCTCATAAGTATCATTACGTATCTCTTCCAACTCTTGCAATTGTAATTTTCGATTAATTCCAACCTCAGTTAAATCCAAATTGTATTGTTTGACAGCTTAGTAAGCCTTATGTCCAATTCTACAGGCAAATGACAAGGTTTTCCAAATACTAACTTGCATGTCGACATATCAATAGGAGTTTTATATATTGTCCTGTATGCCTATAGTGTATCGTCTAAATGCAAACTCTAATCTTTCCTGTTAGGATTAACCACTGTCACCAAAATTAATTTGATTTCCCTTCGGCTTGTCCACTTGTCTAGGGATGGTATGTTAATGAAATTCGGTGTGTAACGTCATATTTCTTCAATAAAGCCTCAATAATTTGGTTACAAAAATGAGTTCCGCCATCATTGATTATTACTCTAGGCACTCCAAACCTGAAAAAATATAAGACTTAACAAAATCGATAACAACTTTAACATTATCAGTATGAGTAGCTTTAGCTTCAACCCATTTTGAAATATAACTCACAGCAACGAGAATATATGACTTATCGAAAGAGGAAAGAAAAAGGCCTATAAAATCAATTCTCCATACATAAGAAATTTCACATACAAGGATATTGGTGAGCGACATTTGGTATTTTGGTCTTACACCACCTGTTCTTTGACATCAATCACCAGACTTGCAAAATATATAAGCATCCTAAAATAGTTTAGGTCAAAACAAATCATCTTCAAGCACCTTATGGTTGTCCTTCTGGGACCAACCTAAAATAATTTATCAAATTCAAATTTAAATTTAAAATTAATTAAATCAAAATTAACATATTAACATGAACCTAATCGAATCAAATACAAACTAATTTATCATGTCTAAAATCAAGTGATGAAATGGACTCAAAATGATTGATAATAAACATTGATATAAAGTAAATTATTTGGGAAATTTCATAAACTCAAAACTTCAAATTACTTATTTTCATGATATCAAATATTGGATCCACTAAGAACAGGGAAATTATTTGAGATATTTTATTCAAATACTTTAATTTTAAAGGAGCATATTGTAAACAATAAATTGGTCTTCAACCAATTTGAATATATGTACAGGCATACAGATGCAGAAAGACACTCTTCGTCAAGATTTTTGACATACATATATTCAAATTGGATCCTTAAACTGTCACCTCCCCATTAATTACCGGGCGTTAATCGATTCATTATGTCAAAAATCTTGACGAAGAATGTCTTTCTGCATCTGTATGCCACAAATAATGCTTGTGTACGTAAAAGCTAAGACTTGGATTCATAAATAGCCCCACACAGGTAACGACCTTTAACTAAGTCTTTTCTCATATTTAATGTGCCCATCACGCGTGAAGAAAGATGAAGGCATTTGTTGAGAAGTTGCTTGTCTGCGATACCTAATTATTTGACAAATTTCGTAGTAATTACCTATAGCACACAAACCGTACTATTAGTTACTTCGGGGTTATCAATCTATACACGGATTCTTAGGCGTCAGATCGTTTGGTCCACTTTTTGTGTATCTATTCTGTACCATTGCATTCAATTTTCGTAGTAATTATCTATAGCACACAAACCATACTATCAGTCACTTCAGGGTTACCAATCCATACACGGATTCTCAGGCGTCAGATCCTCTGATCTATTTTTTGTGTACCTATTCTGTACCATTGTATCTGACTCATTCATTTACGTGGGATCCACATAAATAAATGGCTCAAATGCAATAGTACATAATAAGTACACAAAAAAAGAACCAGAGGATCTGGTCCGATTCTTGAAACAAAAGCTACCAAATTCCTTACTCAAAATTTAGTATATAGTTTTGTATGTTAAAGTCAACAAAACGAGTGGCTTTAATATAATACCAAGTAATTTTTTTGGTTTATGAATATATAAAATAAATTAAATTGCCTTATGTAACAATTTAAACTATTATGATAAAACGGTCATTTAACATGATATCAAAGCTTTTTTGATTAAGTGGTCATGAGTTAAAATCTTACCACTCACCAATTATTCAGGATAAAATAGAGTAAATTTGTGACAGTTTCAAACTCAAAAGGCTTTCACTTGAAGAGGTGTGTTAGTGAATATATAAAACTAATGAAATTGACATCACACAATAACTTAAAATTTTATATTTTTAGTTTATGAAACTAATAGGTTTGCCATGCTGCACATCATAATATATGTACTTCAATACTTCAGTTAAATCTTTTTAAGAAATTCTGTTTTCACAAATTAAATATTATCAAAAAGATTACAGTAACAATATGATTAAAATTCTTGTTTCTTGCATAAATTTATTATTTATTAGAATATTACTGTATTAGAAGAGCGATGATATGATGTAATGGCTTTCTTTACTTCATTAAGTCAATGTATTGCGTGCATAAGACTCCTCGCTTTATCATGGTCGAAGGAGATTCATCAATATATGCAGCCTTTTTTTTGTAATTTTTCAAAAAAAAATTTAAAATATTAAAAGAATTTAAATTTTCCAAAAAATTCTTAAAATTTTATAAAATTAATCAACTCAAAAAATGAAACCAATTTGAATTAATTTGAATTATTTTATTTTAGCTTGAACTCTTATATATAGCTTGTGGTTTGATTTAAATAAAAATATTATTTAAATGATTCGATTGATAATACTAATAAAAAATTATTTAAACCAATCATTGTTCACCCTCGTGTAGCAGCTGCGTTCACCTCTTACGATCGCAACATTGGCTTATAAAAGGAGAGGTTGAGGGACGGAAAAGTCATCATCAATGGGTTCCAACGTACGTGAAGAAGAGGAGGCATGTCTCAGTGCCATGAATTTTGTAAATTCTTCCGTATTTCCTCTGGTTTTGAATGCAGCAATTGAGCTCGATTTGTTTGGTATCATAGCAAAAGCAGGACCAGGTGCTCGTGCTTCAGCCTCCGAGATTGCTACTCAGCTTCCAACTAACAACCCTAAGGCCTCTGCTATGCTTGACCGCATGCTTCATCTCTTTGCCACTCACTCACTGCTTTCTTGCTCTTCTCGTACCCATGAAGATGGAAGGGTTGAAAGCGTTTTTGGGCTTACACCAGCTTGTATGTATTTTCTTGGCAGAGAAGAGGATGGGAATGTGTCTGGGTTGATGACTCTTGCATGTCACCCAGCAACCTTGGAAGTTTGGTAGGGGTACTACATAAATTTACTAGCCATAATACTTTTTTATTACTCAACTAATAATACTTGTTTCATTTTTAACTTGTTTACAGGCTTCATTTGAAGGATTTAATTCTTGAGGGTGGCAATATGTTCGAGAAAATAAAAGGTATGTCCGTGTTCGAGTACATGAATGAGGATCAAGAGTTCAGAAATATTTTCAATCGAGCAATGTGCGGCGCCTCTACATTGGTTATGAACGAAATTCTGAAGACATATGAAGGATTTGAAGGGATTAGTACACTGGTTGATGTGGGCGGAGGTACAGGAAGAACCCTTCAAGCGATCATCTCCAAGTATCCTTCAATCAAGGGCATCAACTATGACCTGCCTCACGTCATACAAACTGCACCACATTATCCTGGTAAGAATCAAGTACTAATTAACAAGTCACTAAGATATTCTCTACATAAACTTCAAAACAACACTCTAAACAAATCTTGTCATGATTCTTCGCGCGTAAAGGCATCCAACATGTTGGTGGAGATATGTTCAAAAACGTGCCAGAAGGCGATGCAATTGTGCTCAAGGTAATCTTTAATGGTTTAATTTATATAGGATGAGCTTTTTCAGCATCATGCTTGATCACCATTTCTGAAAATCGCGGTCACCTGCAGGCAACGATTCATGATTGGGATGATGAGAGTGCGATTAAAATATTGAATAATTGCTACGAAGCACTACCTAAGAATGGAAAGCTGATGATAATCAATGAGTTATTACCGGAAAAGCCAGATACATCCAATGTTTCTCAATATGCTTGGAAACTTGATAACCTTATGTTAGTCCAACCTGGAGGGAAAGAGAGGAATGCTAAGCAATATGAAGCCCTGACCAAAGCAGCCGGTTTCACACACTTCACCGTCGCCTGCCTAACTCATGGTGTTTGGGCTGTCATGGAATCCTACAACTAAATGCCCACCTAGGCACCTACCCATTATAATAATGTTCCTTTATTACGGGATCAATTCTACTGTTCCTCCGTGCACAAGGCAATTTGATCTTAAATAAAGGGTTGATTTACTTAATTAAAAGTTTAAAAAGATAATAAAAATAAAGATCAATCTAACATAAAAATATATATATGTTGTCTTTGAATAATTTTGCTAAATTTAATTTATATTCTTATATTTTATGGTCTTCGAAAATATTTTTATATTTTTAAAAATTGTTCTATTTTATCTTCAAATTAACATAGCACTAAACTATCAATAGAGCTCTAGGCCACCAGCAATCTCGGCCATGCCAGGCTTATTTTTATTGCTCAATGATAATGAAAACCACTTTCTATTTAAGTTTGATTTTCCTAGCCAGGCTTATAAAATCGTTCAATTTTCACCTTTGTACTTCAAATTCAAACCATTGTTTACAAAAACCCACAAACTTGGCATCAAGCTGCATAATCTTAGGCAAAACTAGGTACTTCTTTAGTTGAACATCCATAACATTCCATTATAATAAGACAAGTTAAAATTTTTTATTTAATAATAGTAATTAAGTTTTTTAATTTCCAAATAAAATTATTGAATCAATTTAAACTCGATATAAATCTCTAACTTAGTTCATATAGAATATTAAAAAAAAAGATTTTGTAAAATTCTTCAAAAAGTTTAAAGTTAAATATCATTCATAAATTTATTAAAATATTAATTCATCATTTTCAAATATATATCTTTTTTAAATCTAAAACAGTTTAGATAAATTATATAATGTTAGGTATTTGATGTATTGCATGTGAGTTTATCTCAAACAACCTTTTTATTAAATAAAAGTAAGACTGTTTACCGTTAAACTTCACATCTTAGTTGAATTTCAACCGAGTGTTTAAGTGTACGTTTGCACATTTATGTTATTTTCAACGGTGGTTAAATCATGCAACAAATTCAACTGAATTAATTGTAAAAATTTTGAATTGTCTAATTTTTATTTAATTTTTAACTTTTCGTTTCGATTTACTTGAATAATTCTTATTGTTAAAATTGTTGAAGTAATTAATTATTTATTTTCTATAAATTTATAAATTCTTATAAATTAAAATGATCAATCAATTTTATTTAATAATCTTTTTAGTTAAATTTTAAATTTGTTGATATTTAAATACAATCTTTTTAATTATGTTTCAAATTCTTTAATTTTATTTAATATTAAGTGATTTTTTTCGGTTTAACTTTTAAATCTTAAATTTTTTTATTTTCTTAGTTTAATTTTTGGTTTAACCTTGTACTATATTTTAATCCTGATTTTTGGGATTTGTAACGGATGAATCGTGAGGAAACTGAAATTCGATCACTCATATCACAGACTGCTTCGACAAATGGTTGCAGCAGCGATGTACGGCGACGACATGGCCAGGTTGCTGGACAATGTTGTCGTCCTACGAGATTGAAAGTTGAGACATAAGATAACGGTGTGATCGGGTTCACGTATGCACACCACTCTCCTGACATCTACATTACGTGGTGATAGCCTACTCGGATGGAGAATTTAAATGGTCTCGAAACATATCATTCAGATACTTTCGATTAATGTTGGTAATGAGCTGACCCTTCTACTCACTTTCTGAGTCTAATTTGAAATTCGTTCCAGGTTGGAATATCCTATTTTCGTTAGAGTGTTTTAATATTGTGTTATTTATTTTCATCCACATATTTTTGTAAAATTTATATAAATATGTAAATGAGATTTAATAAAACAGAGTAAGAATTGGTTAATCGAAACAAATAATTTATTCTCTTCGATCGGACATGTATTAATTACAATAAAAATTTAGATTAGTTTGATAAAAATTACAATAAAACTAATTTGGAAAAAATTACAATGATATATGTTAAGATAATTTAACAAAATTTTTATAAGAATTATATTTTATACTTTTTTAATATTTTATATTTTCAAATCAAATGAAAACATTACCTTTATTATTTAAGATCAAACATTCTTAGATCATTATTATTACATCCAGTCCGAAATCTCGTAATAAGGCAGGGTCTAGAAAGATATGATAATACACAATCTTATCTTTATATTATGAAGAAGCTATTTTCAGATATCCTCTCTTAACTATGCTTTTGATTATTATTGAATAAACAGACCTAGGAATCACATATCTCAATAAACTAAGTTTGAAGGGTTTTACTTGTTATATGACTAATTACATTTTCAATTTCGTTAGGCAATGAAGAGGGTGAAGGTCATCTCAACTTGAACTCATTTTTTCATAAAATTTTCATTTGCTTAAAAACTAGTCCTAAGACATCCATACTTGAAAAATATTTGGTCAAAAGTCAATTTTGAACCTTTACATTTGTATGAAATATAGAATAAACCATAATATTTTGAAGCATTCAAATTAAACCTCAATGTTTTCAAAACATTCAAAATAGACCTTAAGTAGATGAAAAATTTAACGAAGTTAATCCTCATCAGTTAAACTCTACTTCATTTCTGACTTACTATTATTTTTAAATAAAAAGTGAGCTCTATTATTGCAAGGTAAGTGAAACCTACTATTTCAAATATATAAATATGGGTTGATCTCTGCTGTCACGTGACAGTAAGACTCACTTTTTGATTATCTCAAATATATAAATATAAGTTGACCTCTGTTGTCACGGGACAGTGAAACTTACTTTTTGATTATTTAAAAATTAATTATGTGACAATGAGGTCTATTTTTATTTAAAAATATAAAAATAATATTATGTCCGTATTAATATGATATTTGACTAACAAAGAATTAACCCGTTAAATTTTCTGCCTATTTATAGTTTGTTCTAATCATTTTGAAAATATTAAGATATTAAGACTCAATTTGAAAGCTTAATTCAATTTAGGTTTAAAGTACGCTTTTGGCAAAAAACATTTCAATATCATTAAAGAAGTTCTTATATTTGTGCTTTGGATTGTAACTAAAATGATTTTGGAATTTTGGTTTAAAAATGAATGTAACATCTTGCTTTCATGATGTCACCCTCAACCTTCTTGTCTCAATTGTAAAGGACAAAAACAAATGAAAAAGGAAATGTATAATGTCCTTGTAACATACATTAGATTTTTCTGTTATCTAACAATCAACAAAGCTTCCACATATGAAAATTGCAAGATGAACATGAAATGTCTTGATTCTAGGAATTTGTGCAGATTCCAAATTTGAAAGATGATCTTGTTCATCTACATAGATAGCTGATATGAGTGATGACGAGTCTTACAACATCAGAAGGACACCACAGTAACGAGATTAAAAGGAAAGAACAAGAAGAAGATAAACACTGAAACCAAGAATATGGTTGTGGAGAAAATGGCGAAGAAAAAGGGAAAACTCAGCTCGAACCAAACTCATGAACTAGGCAGAGAAGACGCCATTGGAAGCTGCAACGCCGAGTTTAGATCTGGGCTCCAAAGCCCACTTGGGAAACTCCAAGTTGTAAAGATTCTTATTACTGACGTCACTATCGTCGTCATCAACAACAACCTTGTTTCTTACACTCTGAGCGATTAGAGAAGCATGAGAAGAAGCCCAGTTTAGGAGGTCCATGTTCTTGTTCTCTCCTTCATCCTTTCTCGAACTCTTCACTCTCCTTTCGTACTCTTCTGCAACCAGCATAGCAATATCAGCCATAACTCTTGTGGCGATGAGGTGATAAAGTACACTTGAAAGAGCTAATTTATAAACTCCATGGAAACGGATAAGGTTGACAGGTGGGTTCTGGTTGTGTGGAAGACACGTTCCCTTCATTCTAAAGAACACAAATTCTTAATATTAATTACTGAATAGGCGACAGAGGACATGCGTAACAGGTCCTAAAACTTAAAAAGTGAAGAAACCCGTGACCTCAAAAGCTTGAAAGGAAGCAGATAATGTGGGTCTCTTTAGGGGAGAAAAAGTTGCAAATTGCAATTGCAAACTCTAAAAGAGTTAAGTTTTCAACAGTTTATACTTTATAGTATGTAGATTATTAATTTATTTTTTATGGCATTATATTAATAAAGATGTTTAGTAAAATTAATTTTTTAGTATTAATTGTTAACATGTAAAATAATTTATTAAGATATGATTTTAAAAAATATATAAAGGCATAAATATTATATTTCTTAGTATTTTGTTGAATATTCTTATAAGAATTTAGACATTTAATTTTATAAAAATTAAGATTATAACTTTAATAAAAAACATAATAATCATAATCATAATCATCATCATCATAATCTAATGTTAAATTTTTTACTAATATGAATGATGCAGCAAGCTACATTATATTAGTATTTTTTATATAACATGTATGAATTTTATTATGTAATAAATAAAAAATATCTATAATTAAAATATGACACGGATACGATTTATATCATAATTAAAAAATTATAAAAAAGATGGTATAATTAGTTTTTTATCTATTAATTTTTAGCTGATCATCAAAAAAACTTTTCTTATGGAGTTTTTAGAATCCAACTTATTGGAGTTAAATAAGCTAACCAATAAGTTATTCATCACGCACATCAATAACTTTTTAAGATGGTCAAAAAGCTAAAAAAGCTGCTGATAAGCTGTTTGCCAAACACCTCTAAGTAATTTTAAAAATAATTTTTTTTAAATAATTAGATATGTAATTTTTATATTAACATTTCAGAAAAAAACTTAATAAAATAACCTCTATTTTTATGATTACTTGTACACCCTATTCAAAATAAAATAAGTACTATTTTAGTAATGTTATGATACAAATTTTTTAATTTGATTATTCATCAAATATTAATGTTGTTACTATAATTTTTATTTTATATAATTTTAATTGCTTTAAAAATTTAAAATCATAAAAGTGACACGTTGTACTATTAAAAATCATAAAATAGTTTTAAAATAATTAAAATTTTATGATTAATATTAAACAGAATAATATTTATTTTTTCCCCTTGTTTTTTATATATGAAAAGATGGTAATATGATCATTTAAAACATGATTGGTTAATGGCAAAAGCAACAGCTTGTTTGTGTCTCCGTGAAAACCAGCCAACGAAAGCCATGCAAACAGCGATACGTGGCCTGCTGAGTTCGGACTTTACTAAATATGTTAGTTTAATATAATCATGTTTCATATTTTGAAAATTTATTTATTTTATATTGAAATATGTAAAGATAATATTTGATATTAGACATATTTTGATTTATAAACAATAAATAATAATATTAATGAAAATAAATAAGTATTGTTATATCAATTTTATATTATTATGATTTCTTTGGATTTGATTAAAGTGAAGTAAAAAGATTGTATAATATAATATATTGAGATATTATTTTGTAATTTTAAAATTTTTAAAAATTATTTAAAACAGTATTTAAAATTAGTATTGAAAATTCAAAAGAGTTAATCGTTTCGCAAACTTTCCACAAACTTATTTGGCATCAATAAAATAAAAACAAGTAAAACAAAAATAATAAAAACATCAAAAATTTAATTACGTAGTTTAGCAAACTTTGCCTATGTCTGCGGGACCCTCACTTAGCTTAATCATTTTTACCGAAGTACAATAGATTTACCCAAGGCTTTACTAAGCCGACACCATTCAACTCTTGATACTATATCTCAATCTCACTTCCCGTAAAAAAATTTCACACTCAATAGTTCGACCGTCTCGTACTAATCTTAATAGAGGATTTTCACACACTATTTGATAATAAAGATAATTAAACGAGCAACTTAAATGATTAAAACAACTAGAAACAAAAACGATAGTATACTTAAAATAAAAAGAAAGACTTTCCTGTAAGTTTTATTTTCTTAAAATAACCCAGCTGAAACTTTTTATCATAGCTTGCTCTTTCTTTCCAGAAAACAATTCACGACGTTCCTTCATTTAACTGCCAATACTCACTTCACCAAAAAAGATCTTCACTGTATCAACAAATCAAAACTCATGGCTCATACAAAAAGGACGTTAATCACTTTGCTGAAAAATAATACCGAGCTTACACCACTGTGACTTCTCTTCACCGTAACTTCCAATGAGACATGCACATAGCCATAATATTTTATTCAATCAACCAACACACGCAACCCCACTTAATACCATTGTCAACTAAGATAGATTTATGCAGTATCTGTTCAATAATCAATTAACACATACTATCCCTTTTTCGGAATAAAAGACTCACGCTAGAGATAGATCTGTAGTAGATAAGAGATGCGAATAATTACACACCTTAGAGATAGACTTCTACTCTTATTATGAAATATGCACAAATTCTTGATACACTAAAATTTCCACTTCAACCAAATAACCACAATTTTAATTCCACCGCATAACTACCTCATCTTTTTAATTTCATCAATTCACAAAATCCACAAATTCAATTTACAAACATATTATATGTCCAATTAAAATGCTAAAATTAAATAAAAGATATATACCATATATCTTAACAAGAATTATACTGTAATAAGTATTATACTGTGTCAAAACTAAATCTAATATTAAATCCGATACAATGTTGATAACATTGCCTTCAACTTAATTTTATTCTAAACACATCATATGAGACTGTTATATATATATTAAAACTTATTTAATGCATAAGTAGATTATGATTGGATTGACTTCAAAGCTCGAATTAAGTAATTGAATCAAAATTTAAGCTCAAATTTGAATTTGATTTATTAATTCTAAATTGAATAAACTTAATTTTCAATTAATTTATTATAATTTATAAAAATTTAAATTTAAATTTAATTAAATTTAATTAATTAATTTTTAATAATAAAAGTGATTAAAATAAATCTTATTGAAAAGTTAAAAATTGATCCTAAAAATTAGATGATTTAAAATTTTTACAATTAAACCGATCAAATCGATTAAACTTTTTAATTAATTGACAGTGACAGTTCAAAAATTTTGACCCGAGCGTGATCATGAATACTGTAGTTTGACCAAAGTTCAATTGGATTTAATTCAGTCTATTTTTTTCTTTTTTAATTTAAAATTTAAAAAATAACCTATGTCCAAAACTCAAAAAAAAATTAAAAATCAAAGTTAGACCGGAAATCCAATTTAACTAGGTCGAACCAGTTGATTTGGGGTCTGATAGGGCTTATTTGCAAGCCTAAAGGGGTTACGAATTATCAACCTTTAAGTTTGGGCCGTCTTGTCCATAGCTCAACCCGACTGAACCAGAACCCGACCGACCCCGGTTTTCCTTTCCTTTTCTCTTCTTTTCCATTTGTATCGTTAGCGCGAGGTTGTTCTTCAGGTACAAGCTTACGGCCTAAGCTCCAATGGATACAAGTGAAAAGCTTAACAAAAAGCCCAAACTAATGAAGAGGAAGAAGAAGAAGAAGAACCAAGACCCCAAAATCAAAAAGATCAAGAAGATCAAATCTCCTCCTCCACCTTCCAATTCTATTGAAGATCTCACTTCCCTCTTGGAACCCTTCACCAAAGACCAACTCATCGAACTCATCTCCATAGAAGCTCAAACAAACCCTTCTCTTTTCTCTGCCATTAACCAGTTCGCAGACAAGGATATTTCTCACCGGAAAATCTTTGTCCACGGCCTTCCATGGGACACCACAACAGACCGCCTCTTCTCCGCCTTCCAAACCTTCGGAGAGATCGAGGATTGCAATCTTGTGACCGACAAAGCAAGCGGCAGGGCTAAAGGTTACGGTTTTGTCGTGTTCAAGACGCGAAAGGATGCTGTGAAAGCGTTGAGGGATCCGAAGATGGAGATCAATAACCGGGTTGTTAATTACCAGTTGGCGTGCTTGGGACCACCGGGTAATAATGCTAATTCAGCCAAAGATAATCATAATCAAGATGTGGGTGCGAGGAAGATATATGTGAGCAACGTTCATCAAAGTGTTGGTAAGGAGAAGTTGAGAGCTTTCTTTGCCAAGTTCGGAGAAATCGAGAGTGGGCCGATAGGTTTTGATAAGGAAACGGGAAAATCAAAAGGTTATGCTTTGTTTGTGTATAAGAGTTTGGAGGGAGCGAGAAAAGCTTTGGAGGTGCCTTTCAAGATGTTTGAAGGACAGGTTTTGCATTGCTCCATAGCCACCGATGGGAAGAGTAAGTCTCACGGTAACACTAAGGTTATTAACGCGCCGGAACAGCAATATCAACAGCAACAACAACAACAGTTGGTACCGCAACAACCGCCCCAACAGAATGTACTGGCGGCGTTGGCGGCAGCGCAGAATTTGGCATTATTTGGTCAGCTTAATCCAGCATATGTTCCAGTGCTTGGACAGCCTAGTACTGCTGTTACAAATGCTGGTGGTGGCGGTGGCAGTGGTGGGTGGATGATTAGTCCGGGAATGGCAAGTGCAGCGAACCAGAGTGTGGTTCCAGGGATGTATGATATGAGTCCGACAATGGTTGGTACATATGGAACAGGGCAGGCTTTCCAACAAGTTTATCCACATGGTGAACAGATTGTTCATGGAGGGATGGGTCGCGGAGGTCAGGCTGCAGGAGGATCATTTCCTGGTACTTCTTCTTATACATGGTATGGGTTACTTAAACTTGATTTTTGTAATAGCTTTCATTTGTTTGAGATTCTGATGCTGTGTCTTTGTGCATGGTTGATTTCATGGTTTTGTACCTGCGAAATACTGTCTGGTTTTCATGGTTCTAAAGCATCAAATTTTGGTTTAAATAATATATAGAATCCATGGAATAACTGACAAAGATAAGAGTTCTCAAAGCATTGGACTCTGACCTTTCTGTCTGTAATTAACTGCTGTGATCATTCTTTGATTTGGCAAGAAAATAGTTGATGATATACAATCTGATATGAATTGAAATCATTTGCAACAGTTGATGTTAGCATTGGACTCTCATTCCAATGTTTCATGAACTGAAGGTTGTTGTTGTTCTGGACAGGTTTGTTTGTGTTTTTAGTATTGGTGTTATTTCCATTACTAAGAATTTACTTCAAACTTCCTTCATTGTTTAAATGTTTTTTCCCTTCATTTCATGTATTTGACTAACTTCATCTTCATTTTCCACTTACTGTTTCTCATGTTGATAATACCTTTTCTATTTCATGATGCAGCATTTGTACCTCTGCTTTCCATATTGTTGTCATTCATTTGATGAATCGTGTTTCCTTTTACATTTTTTGCATTTCCTGCCAAGGATATTTCAGTTGTTGTTTAAGCAAATTGCTTCTTCTATGAATTCCTTTTCTTTTAACTTGAATATGATCAGTTGAAGTTCAGTTTAAGAGCCACCTTATTCTATTTTGAAGGTTTCCTTTATCTTCTAAATTCTGATTTGTTCATAACCGTGACACACTACCTCCTTCTTCTGCCTTTATAAAAGGTGTTTTTAATCTTCATTTCTGGATTTCCAACTTGCTATTTGCTTGCAAGGTTTATTCCAGAACCTCTGATTTCTCTGTTTTTACCACATGACACCTTGCTCGAGAGACCAATTTCATTTATTTCCTTAACTGCTGTGACCTGTGGTTTCGTATTCGCAGATTGTTTTCGGATTGAGCTTGAGCAGTGATGTTCATGCAACTCTGGTATCAGGAGATTATGATGCTTGCGGAAGTTTGAACATACATCAGTTTTCTTATGATTCATCTTTTCAAGTTCACCAAGCTGAACTACAGCTTGTAGATCATCATATATACCTTTTTTTTTTCTGGTTGGCAGTCTTTTTATCTTTTTCGTCATTGCCTGACCATCTGTTTCTGTTGCAATTCTGGCTTGCTTTAATGCATTTGCAATGTCAGATCATGCCTTTTTTCTCTCTATTTTTGGACATAAGTTAATTTTTCGTAATTTTTTAGTTTGATTTATTTTAAGATTTTTTTTGTTAAATTAACTAATTGATCGATTTTTTAAACTAATTTATTTTTATAAAATAAAATAAAATAATTAATTTTTATTAAATTTATTTCAATTTTTTCAAATTTATTCAATTTTTAACTAATTTACAACGATTTAATACTAATTGATCTTTTATTTTACCTATTTAGTTTTAGGTTTTTAACAAGTTGAGACTTTTTTGTTGCCACTTATCATGATAAAAATACATTTAAAGATTTCAAAAAATACAAAAGCTCCATTGTTGATGCAGAAGGTGATATACTTTCATGCATCCCTTAACCTAAGAAGTTTCTTAGAAATGAATAATAGGGAAGTTATAATTACATCCTATACGTCTAAAATTAGATTAAAAAATTTTCAAATTGGCACTAAATTAAGAAAATATTAAAAATTAGATATTTTGAATCAATAAATTTCTAAGATTGAATCCAAAGAATCATGTGCAATGATTATCCTAAGCATGAAAGATCAGGGCATTGACAATTCGTACAGATGACTGCAAATAATATCAGAAAAATGATATTATCTTATAAGTTTAGCCAGGAATTTGTGAAATTAAAATTGTAGCTAAGATCATAAGTAGGACATCTTCCTTAAAGTTTTTCCGCAGCTCATTGTTCTAGCGTACTCTAATCATGAAAGGAAATTAAGAGACCAGCAACATCCTACATAATCCTGACATAGTCTAAGAAGGATCATATAATGTTAGGTAACAAACTCACATAGATACAGCATCCCCTGAAAGGCTGCTGCCTGATCATTCCAACCTCACTTCTTCCTTTTCTTTGGAGGCTGCAGGGATTCCTCTTCTTCATCCTCCTCTTCTTCTTCGTTTTCCACCTCCTCAACTTCATCCTCGTCTTCACCACCATCGTCGTCGTCGTCGTCGTCATCATCCTCATCGTCGTTGTCATCATCATCTTGATCATCACCATCTTCTTCATCTTCCTCTTCCTCTTCCTCCCCCCCATTCTCTTCTGCACCACCAGCTCCACCATCTGGCCCCTTCTTTGAGTTGCTCTTATTGTTGTTCGGTTTGTTGCCGGGGTCACCGCCATCTTCGGATGACAAATCTTCTTCGCCTTCTTCAAAGTCCCCGTCACCCTCATCGTCATCATCGCCATCTTCTGCTTCTGCATCAGCTGGGTGATTATGACTCCCCATTTTGTCTCCGATTGTTCTAGGTATGTGAGTCAGTAGCAATGCCGTAATGGATTCCTGAAACCATTTTTTATAAAATGGATTCCATAGCAGTCACAAACCGTAAAATACCATTAAGGACAAAATCATACGTAACCAACAATTTATGGATCAACGGATAAAGTGGCCAATGAAGAAGACATTATCAAACACTTGATTCATGTAGACTCCAAAAAATAATTGTGTTGGCACGAAGTTTAGATTTGTTCTTGGATAATGAATCTAACCTTTTTTTTAATTATTTTAATGTCCAATATTTTAATTTTTTATTAAATATTCAAAAAATTAAAATTTTAGATTAAAATATTATCTTGTTCATATTTTTTTAAATAATTAATAGGTTACATAAAGACTAACAGTTAGCCTCTAATCCTTTAGTATCAAATATGTGATTGCATTTTGAATATAAAAAGACTTAAAAGTCATGTTGACAAAGAAAAAAAAAGTCAAATAATTTCTTTAAATGTTAGCCTACACCGATTTCATGAGTCGCGTCAAAAAATATTAATAAAAATAAAATTTTAACTTAAATTTTAAATATTTAATTAAAAATTTAAATACTAAAAGTAAAAAGAATTCTGAACTTGTTCCAAAAGGTTGATCCCCAACCCCAAGAGCCCCCAGTTGCAGGCCCGACCACCGCTAGGAGATTGAATCACGATTTGATCTTGGTCAACCCCCTAACAGAGCGATCCATTACCTCCCGATGTTACCAGGAGTCGAACCTAGAACCTTGTTCCAATTGACCCTATTAGTTGGCCAACCAAGCTACCCGAACCTAGGACCTTGTTCCAATTGACCCTGTTAGTTGGCCAAGTCAGCTACCCGTGCGGGCAAAGAATTCTGAACTTGAACATTAGTCATTCGTGATAAACATGGCACGTGCCTTTGCATCAGAACAAAGAATAACACGTGTCGACTAGGATCTGTGCGACGATGGTTCGTTTCAGAAATATCTTTGGAAACAGAATATTCCCAAGTACCCTGGAAAAGACAGAACTGGTTTTAACGTTTGACTAACTGGTCACCAGTTTCCCGTGTCCACCCAACTGCCCAATCACAACATGACACGTAACACAAACACAAACACAATCTATTGGCCTATACGTGCAAACAAACAAAACCAAAACCCATGGAACTCGTAAAACGACCGTATCTTCCTACTCCTAACAACCCTATCCAACTTTCACTCACCACCTACCGCGTACGTTAGCCTCAGCGCCCGTAAAACACCCGAAGAAAGAACATCCGGCGTATGATATCATGAAAATTGGAAAAAAAAATTCTGGAAAGGTAAATTTTTTTTCAAAGCTAAGATGCTCCGGAATAATAAAAGAAAGGAATCAAAGTAATTTTGGGATTTTGTTTTTTAGTAGCTCACCTGAGCTTTGACGAGAGAGGAAACGAGTAGAACCGCCAGTACCTCCCAGGCGCACGTTAGCCTGCCGTTACTTAGCGTAACTATCGTGGAACCGTGGTTGACCTCCATGTGCGCACGCTAAAAGAGGAAAAATTAAGGTAGAAAAAAAGAGGACCTGCACAAGATTGGAGAACAAGTTCTGACCGTTAGATCATTCGCCAAAAAGACCGTATCAGCCGTCAGATCTGAAGACGGTAACAAGAACAAACGTTGCTTTTCTTTCTGTAGTCTTGAAGATTAAACAAAAAATCAAAAGAGGAATTAATTAAAGTTAATATTTTCAAAAAATAATTACTATAAAGAGAATAAGACAAGAAACCGCTTTCCGTGATCAGAAAACTCGCCGGAAGCCAGATTTAGAGCCAAAAATTTTCAAAAATCAACCATGAACTGAGGCATATACTTCAATTTTTGCTACTGAATTTGCGTAGGAATCACGCGATTTAAGCAAAACGAGGTGAAACTCGGCGAAATAGCCGAACTAGGGGGTGAAAATCATTAATTCAGGAGTGAACAACGCAGGCGGTCTAGAGAAATCGGAATAAGAGCTTGGATTGAAGAAAAGGCGAGTAAAGAAATGCTAAAGACAGAGGAATCGAGACGAGCGCGAGAATCACAGAGCAAATACGTACCGTGTGTGTAGATCCAAGCACAGAGAGAGCAGATCTGGATGTTTCAGGCTCTAAAACCTGGAGGAACAGGCATAGCAAGCTCCGTTCATTGTGGACCGTTGGATCGTGATGGCAGAGACACAGAGACCCCAAGATATAGAAAAATATCGCCCATAGGAAGAGAGGAGAGAGCAGAGAGCAGAGGGTGTGGGTGAGTGACCGACTGGCTGCCCGTAATTTCTCAGTCATTGTTTCGGGCAGCACGGGCAGGACTCCTTTCTGCGTTACAATTTTTTTAGAGATCGCCGCTTCGGGCTGCCCGTGAATAGTAAAGGACAATTCTGGATTCTTTTTCCATTAGATATTTTTCTTTTAACTCCTTAATTAATTATTTTTTATTTATCACCCAGTCCTTTCTTCTTCTATTTTTATCTTTTTGGCTTTTAGATCTGTTGACTTCGTGACTCTCCAAGTCGTTGTCCTCTTGTCGTGACCAATCATGATAAGGTTGTCGTTTAACTTAAGCGCTAATAATATTAATAACAAAGATTTAAATTGGCTCGTTCAAAATTCTAATTTCAAATCAAACTTTTAAATTCTGATCAAAATATTTTTTTATAACGGTCAGTCCCCATTTTTTAAATATACACGAGATTCAATTAATATTTATAAAATTAACTTGACTCTTACCATAATTATTTAAGTTATCATAATAAAATATAGTTGATAAGATTGATTCGATCTCCCTCACCTTAAAATAAATAGATTAAATTTAATTTTAGTTTCGAGTGATATTTAAGTATGAGAGATTGGTTCCAGTCTAAAAGTGAATAAATCAATCTAGTTTAATTATTTCTAAAAAAGGATATCATTTTAATTTTTTAAATGATATTGACATTATTTTAATGGGTTAATTACTAAGAAAAATCAAAACTTTAGTCAATTTTCTATTATAATTTGAACTTTAAAAAATAGCAATAAAATATTATAACTTTTATTTTTTTTAATTGTAGCTCGAAATTAAAAATAAGCAATAAAATATTCAAACTTTCAATTTTTTCATTTCTAGCTCAACGTTAATGTTTTTGTTAATTTTACTTGCGTGACTTGTCACGTGTTTCAGAAACTTCAACTATTGATACACGTTATCCAAAATTAACTTAATAAATGAAAATTAATGAAAAGGCGTCGTTGTTTCAAAATGATTTAAATCAAATTACGCAACCTCGATGACCTTACGCTTTGATTTCAGTTTTTTCCTTTGTTTTTAGTTTGTTCTCTCAACATCCTTACTCTTCGATTTTCAGATTATGCAGCCCCAATGACCTCATATTAAGGACATCAAGAAAGTAGACAAAAAACGAAGTGCTTATTGGTAGAATATGCTATAATGCGAGAGTAATTTGAGCTGTCATAAGAGTAAACAAAAAACAAAGAGCTGAAAACATGGGGCAAACAACAATAATGTTGGGTTAGAATTGAAGAAAATAGAAAGCTTGAGTATTTTATTGCAACTTTTAAAATTTAGGCTATAATTGAAAAAATTGATAGTTTAGACATTTTATTTCTACTTTTTAAAGTTCATACTATAATTAAAAAATTGACGAAAGTTTGTACTTTTTTAGTAATTAACCCTATTTTAATTCATAAGTTTAAAAATTAAGACAAAATTAACATTATTTTAAAAATTAATCAAAATAATTTTGTTTTAAAATAATATAAACAAATTTAAATTACACAAATTAGATAAAATTAAATTTTAAATCGGAATCAAACTATTTTATAAGAAGATAGAATGAGAGTGTACCCAATTAGTCTGGTCCACTATTTCAACTTGAGAAATTTGAATTAATAAACAAATAAAAAAATAAGCTTTACTACTTTCTACTTACACCATTCCTTCAGAGACATTATGATTGCAACGTTACACTTAGGATTTAGACCCTTTTTCTAATTTGTCATGATTATATATTTTCTTACAATCGAACAGGTTGTCTTTAATTATTACAATAGAACCGGTTGTCTTTAATAAACTTATTTTTAATTTTTGAAAATTTAAAATATATATTTAATCAAATTTAGTCCAAGTGTTAAGGTCTAGTGGCCCATTGCCATTCATAGCTCAAAGTCAGTCTAAAAGGTTGGGCTTTTCTCGGAAACATTGAATCTAAGTGGAATGGAAGCCCTGAAAGCCTGAAACATTGTTAACGGAAAACTACGTTTGAGTCTTTACACATGTATTGGGCTTATAGAGTTTCCAATCTAGAAGTATACATTTACCATGACGTAAAATAATTGGATAATTACTAAAAAAAACTTAAATTTTTGTTAATTTTTTAATTATAACCAGAATTCAAAAAACTAGCAATAAAATTCTAAATTTTTAAAATTTTCAATTATAGTCCAAACTTCAAAAAATTGCAATAAAATGTATAATTTTTTAATTTTCTTCAATTCTAGCTTAATGTTGTCAGTTGTTCTTTCTCAGTCCTTAGTCTTTTGCCTTTTATTTATTCTTCTAACGCTTCAAACTATTATCGCATTACAATGTATTGTACCAGTAAGCTCTTCATTTTTAGTTTATTCCCCTAATACTCTTAATGTGAGGACACCGGGACTGCGTAATCTAAAAATCGAAATGTAAGCACATTGAAAAAACAAACTGAAAATGAAAGGAAAAACTAAAATTAAAGCTTAAGTTTGTCAGGGCAACGTTATCTAATTTAGGTCATTTTTAAACAACAACATTGTTTCGTTAATCTTCATTTGTTGTGTTACTTTTGATTGACGTGTATTAATAATTAAGGTTTATGAAACATATGACAAGCCACATAAATAAACTTAACAAAAATACTAACGTTGGACTAAAATTTAAAAATTAAAAGTTGAACATTTTATTGCTACTTTTGAAGTTCGGGATATAATTGAAAAAAATTAAAAATTTTGGTAATTAACTCTAAAGTAATTGCATTCAATTTTCTTTGGTTTCAATATTTTTATTTGTTCTTCTATGTTTTCAAAGTTATTGCCAATATTTTAGAAATTAAACCGATTAAGATGATTTAACAGTGAAAACTTTAAATCAGTTAACTTTTCGATTTCAATTTTTAATTTTTTAGTTTAATTTAGTTTAATACTTTTTATTGTTAAAAATCAATCAATTTACTAATTAATCAATCGATTTTTTGTAAACTAATATGTTTTTATAAATCAAAATAAACTAATTATTTTTTGTTTAACAGATTTTTTTACAATTAAACTTTGAATTTTTTGATGAGTAAAGACGATCTTTTTGAGTCATTTTTCAATTTTTAATCGATTTTATGATGATCTAATATTGATTGAACTTTTTAAATCTTAAACTTCCTGTTTTATAGGTTTAACTTCTAATTCAGTTTTGAAAACATTAGTTATTACATATTTCCCCTAAGTCCATACAATTTCCAAACAATTTACTTCTATCACAATTTATTAGAATTCAATATTTTCAATATTATGTTATTTTGAATAAAAATGGATATCATATATTTTTAAAAAAAGTATGCAATAATATTTAAAATACAAAGAAATAAATGAAAACAATAAGAACACGTCGTACCTATCTAGTTCAATTAATCCTATATTTATTGAAAACTCTCCATTCTATAACTTATAATTTAATCTTTAAGTGAACTTTTAAGGTGGTACCTTTACAGGTGTAAATATAAGCAGAAGCTGATATTGAATAGTTAAAAATTAAGCAAGCTTACAACTTGCAAGAAATGGGAAGTTGCATCAAGAAAATACCAAAATGTTATATGAAGGTTACGGAAATGGAGTCTTAAACTACTGACATGTACGTATCTATAATGTTTCAGGAAGATATATATAGTCCATGTATATGTGTTGAATACGACTATCAAATGTGTTGAGTAAGATGGCACTTTGTTTTAGAAAATATGAATTTAAATTGAAATTTTTGAAGCATTATTAAGCTGAATAATTCAAAAGTTAATAATATTATTGTTTAAAATTCACAGTGTGAATAATTACACATAAACAAGAAATAT
>JANIJH010000223.1:66893443-66937423 GCA_024520975.1 Erythroxylum areolatum | reverse complement strand
AAGTATATATATATATATATATATATATATATATATATATAAGATTTGTAATTTGTTAATTTAACATTTTAGACTTAAATATAATGTTATTGTTATATATGAACTCAACCTTGAAACACAATTGAGCTTTTCACACTACCAACTGGCAACAGCAACCTATTGCTTTATAGTCAAGACATTCAAGAGTTATATATAGTAGGGTTATAACAGATTGGGTCAACTACTTACAATTAGTAAGGAGGATTAGTAAGAGTAAATTACTCTATACAGAATATGCTAGGGAATTTGCTTAATATCCTTATTATTCTTCCTCAAGTTAAGGGTGGTAAGCACTATCTATCTTGTCTCTTAAAAGAAGAAAACGACCTTTTGTCATTGGTTTGGTCAACACATCGGTGATATGATTCTTGGTAGAAATATAACGTGCAAGGAGGCGACCTTTAGCAACCAAATCGCAGACGAAGTGGAACTTGATCTCAATATGTTTAGATTGCGAGTGGAAGATAGGATTTGTCGTTAAATACGTTGCTCCCAAATTATCACACCACAATGTAAGAGGTTGAGAAGGAGAAAATCGAGTTTCGCGTAACGGGGAAAAGAGCCACGGGCATATTCTATATAAAGTGATTTACTCCCTAGTCATCCTTACCAATTGCAAGTAATTGACTCAATCTGTTGTAATCCTATTATACGTATTTCTTGTATGTCTTGACTATAAAGCAATAGACTGTCGCTACCAGTTGGTAGTATAAAAAACTCAATTTTTAGGAGATTTGACAATTAGGAGGAGGGGTAAGAGGAAGGGTTAGGGTTCTGGTTGTGCCGGCGAGTTTATTTTTATTTGACATAGCGAAAGGATTGGGATGAGAGAACAAGTGGGGTCTCTGTTTTGAAAATCGGATTGGACTGGACTGGCCGGTTCGATCGGTTCGATCGATGATTGGTCGGCTATCCGGTCTGGTTTATCCTTTAAAACCGGTTCTTAATTGAACCAGTGAGAACCGGTCGGACCGGTCCGATCACTGGTTCAATAAAAAAAATTTGGTATATTTTTGTATTTTTTAATATTATTAATATTTTGTATAATTAAATATAAGTATTGCATAATTATAACGTCACACCGATTTGACCGGTGGTTGAATCGGTTGAACCGATCAAAACAGTGACCAGTAAAGCCTCCGGTTCGATGACCGGTCTGAATTTCAAAATACTGAGTGGGGTTGAAGGAAAGAGAGACAGAGGTGAATCTTCTAGAAGAAGAGAGGTTTGCTCGGTGAGGAGGCTTAGTGACTCTGATACCACGAAACACAATTGAGCTTTTCACACTACCAACTGGCAGTCTATTGCTTTACAGTCAAGACATAGTTATAATATATTGAGTTAACTACTTACAATTGGTAAGGAGGAGAGGATTAGTAGGAATAAATCACTTTATACAAAATAGACTAGGAATCTGCTTAATATCCTTATTAAACCTAATCCTGTGTCATCTAATGTATATAAGAGCCTGGAGTGAAGGTAGTCTTCCATGAGTCATTTAATTCAAGGAGTCCTCTTAAGGAAAGTTACCACGTAACTAAGTTTGAAGAAGATTGTTTCAGGAGAAGCGAAAATATATTCGAACTTATAAATGTATTTTTAATTGAGTTTGTCTTAATTTACGCAATATATGTTGTTAAAGAGTAATACTTGAGGGAATGAGTAAAAAATCCAACTAATTTGACCAGTTTAATTTTAAAAATTTTGAACTGTCTAACTTTTCGATTTAATTTATTTTAATAACTCTTTTTATTAATAAATGATCAATTTATTAATTTATCAGTCAATTTTTATTAATTAATAAATTCTTATAAACTAAAATAAATAAATTAATTTTTATTTAACAATTTTTAATTAAACTTCAAATTCTGTAAGAACAATCTCTTTTAATCATATTTCAAATTTTTTAATTTTATTTAATTTTTAGCTAATTTTATGAACTCTTTAAATCTTATACTTTTTATTTTATTAGTTGAACTTCTGAATTGGTTTTTAAAACATTAGTTGTTAGTATTCTTAATATAAAAAATATAGGATAAAAGACATAAAAACTTTATGTAATTTTGATTAATTAAAAATTTTATAGTCCTTAAAATTAAGTAAAAATAATTATGGTTTCATTTTCTAAAAATATTTCTTCTCTTATACTTTTGTTAAAAGTATTAGTGAAACGTACATAAATAAATAATACACTAGAACAATTAAATGTTACTGATATAATAATTTTATAATTATAATAAATTATTATTTTAAATTAAAATTCATTAATTCTAATTGGGATTAATAATAGTAAGATTTATGCATGCGTTTTACTATTATTTTTAATAAAAATTTAATAGAAATAAAATTTAAATAAAGAAGTACAAACTTTTTTTCGATGATTATAAAAAACAATGATTTTTAATTAATTAAATTTAAAAAGTCCCTTATCTTTTACCAATAAAGAAAACATATATATATATATATATATATATATTCTAAGTACCTAAGTGCAAAGTGTAGAGATCACAAGTAGGAAGAACATATTCCAAGAATGGTGAAATGACACCTAAATTTGGAGAGCTGCAGGGAAGAATCTGAAGTTATCTTTCCTCATACATCGAAAGAATCATACAAAAGTTGATGACGATAGATACAACAACCATTCCTAGTGCCAATCCACTTTAGATTGCACTTTCAGAATGACAACACAAACAAATAACGCTAGAGCAGGTGGGTGCATGGGTGCTTGCTTCTGACGTCTTGTTGTGTCTTTTTACTTTGTATTATTTAACATTTATTATCATAAAGTACTAATGCATATATAGATATGGAGAATATGAAAAGCAATAGCACTAAGGAATCGTCCAATCATTCAAACGCAGCACCCCCACGACTTTAACAACCCTACTATTAGATCATTACCTACCATGTTCGTGGGGGGTGCTAATTAAAGCTTATCCTCTCTTCAATAATTCTAAGATTATTGTCAATTTGATATGATATGTCTTCATATTCAAATTTTATGATTTTCAATATTAAAAATCTAAGTTTGGCTATTTAATTATAAATATCATAGATTAGTAGATCGTGACTTCAAGTATAGAACAGACTTATTATGTTATTATAATAAATTTGTAATATATTTGAAAAAAAAGAATAACACACTCACACTCACAATAATAATTTAGATACATACATACATACATACATACATATATATATATAATATGACAACATAAGTATGTTGATAATTAATTCAAAATTTTATAATTGTTTAAATTCTTTTAGAATAGTTCTTAGTTTATTTTTAATCTTATCTTATTAGTCAGATTTGTTGACTGAAATGTATATTTTAATTTTTTATATATTTTTTCTATATAAGGCAACCAAGTTTAATATATAATAAAAGTATGAGAGTGTTACGTATTCTTTAATCTTTATCTTATCTCATCTTATTAATTTTCTTTTCTTCAAAATCCCAATAATGGTATCGGAGCTTTAGATTCTTGAGGGATTATAAGATCGAGTGAGAAAATACAAAATTTAAATTCCCATAACTGCCTGCAATTCAACAATTATCTCATCCCAAGTTTTAACGGTGAAAATTATCTAATATGGGTTGTTAAGGTAAAAACTCTTTTAAAAATTCTTAGCTTGTAGCAGTGAGTAAAAAATAAAAGGGAATTACCACCTCTAAGAAATAATTCAACACTTAATCAGATAAGGGCTCATGAAGAAGAAGAAGTAAGAAGCAAAGGAAAGCCTCGATACTATAACTGTAAAATATTTGGTCATCTGCAAAAGAATTGCAGATTTAAAAAAGAAGAACATGTAAATTTGGTTGAAGTAACTGAAAAAAAAAAAACTCTTTTTAGATTTGTTAGTGAGAAGTGCACTATAGAGAGATGTGCTACAATATCTATAAGTTGATGATAATATGCATTAACAAATCTGAAGACAGTGATGAGAAGTGCATTATATTAGGAGAGAAGTGCTCCATTCTTGAAATTTTGAATTAAAAGGAAATGTTGAAAATTAATTCAAAATTTTAGAGTTGTTTAAAAAATTTTAGAATAAGTCTTTGTTTATCTTTAATCTTATCTTATAAACCAGATTTGTTGTTTTAGTTTTTTTGTATTTTATCTACATAAGACAACCAAGTTTAATAATAAAAATATAGAAGTGTTATATATTCTTTAATCTTTATCTTATTTCATTTAATTTGTCTTCTTTTCTTCAAAAACCCAACAAAGTAAAATTGAGATTATAAAATTATAGTAACATGTAGATATTTTTAGTTCATTAAATTTCAGAATTTAAGTGTACGAATTTTTAAAATTAAAATTATTCGAATTGAAGTACAAAGACAAAAACACAAACACATCGCAATATTAGAACAGTTAGGTAATTGAGTCTCAAGGGACTCGACCAAGTTCATGTCACCATGTGTGAATGGAAGATTTAAAAGCTATGCTTAGCCAACTTGAAGTGACATATAAAAGATATTATATTGTTAGTGTCAGCCTGAACAAGCCAGCACTTGCTTCTACGTAATAGCTTTTAGTCAAAGATGATGTTGCGCAGTCACATAGGTGGTCGATTCAGCGGAGTGAGAGTACGGTGTTAAAGATGATGTTGGGCATGACTTGTAAATTATTACATCAATCCAAAATTTTATTTACTAAATTCTTAGGAATTTAAATTTTATGAATTTAAAATTTTAACTTATTATTATAAATAAAATATAATAATCTTGTTATTATAATTTTACGAAAATTTTTAAAATATTTAATTCTAATCATAAATATTATAGTAAACTTAAAATATCAAACTTCGAATCATTAGTATATGTAATTGTGCATTGTGAATACTTTCAGGCTAATATGATGTATCAATTATTTCATATATATGTGAAAATGCGATCGACTCACCTTCAACCTAAAGGATTTTTTACGTTAAAGAGATATTAATTATTAAACAGACTGTCAAATATATATAATAATTCGTAAATTTTATATTTTGAACAAATTATTTAATAAATCAATAATTTATAATTAAATAATATATTCAATCTAATTAATATTTGTAAATTCTAACTTTGGGTAGGACATGGAATAAAAGGTGAATGTAGTGCCTAATTAGGTAACGATGCTTGCTTATCTTGTCTTTGTTAATATGGGCCCATTTAAGTGTTGTGATTTATTCTAATTTTGTTTACTTAGGGCACTTTATGCAGAGCATATTATTATTATTATTTAATAAAAAGAGTATAATACAGTACTTTTCATGTTTTTCACTATTTTTAAACTATAATTATAATTCTAAATTAAAAATTCTCTTATAATATATAATTTAAGAATAGATTTATCAAATTAATATGTAATCACCATCATCATCATACCCAGTCTGAAGTTTCGTAATAAAAAAGAATCTAAAAATGTCTGATAGTATATAGTTTTATTCTTACATAATAAAGTGCTTCTTTTTTTTTTTGGATAAATTATTAGATATGTGATTTGCATAATTGGCTTAATTGTTCTACTAGGTCCAGACACGTGGCAGCAAAGTTGATGACACACGTCGTAAAGCGCTTCCACGTGTAATCAACGACAGCATTGCCAAATGGAGGACTTGCCGTTATATCTAGTTTAATCAAAACGGAACACACGCGGCTCTCTCTCGACTGCTCAATTTCCCCGATAAGGTCCCCTCTCGCTTACCACCACCAACCAACGCATCGTTTCCGGTCACCGAGCTCGACGTCGTATTTAGAAGATGTGGAGGTGCGCAGGTTAAGGGTTGGAACAATAGCACCTTGGTAGTGGTGGAAGCATATATGTATATAAAAAAAGTTGTATCGTTGACTATCTGTAGCTCTTGATAAGCCAAAGCAAATTGAGCTAAATAATTGGAGAGAGTTGCATGATTTGGGTCTGTTTTATAATTAGTATAATCTCAAAGAAAAAAAAAGAAAATGGAATAAAAAATAAGTAGGAACAGTGATGAAGAGGAGGAGAGTTCATTTTTAAGCTGGGGGGGGGTGTTCTCATTTGAGTCTTGGTTTGAAGAAGAATGGTGTTTGAAGCAAGTTTGGTGGGAGAATATGTGAAGAGAATAGTAGGTTTACGAGGTTTTGGGTTGGAAGTTGCAAGCTTTGGGTCTCTGCTTCTGGTTCTTACTCGTGGCGGGAAACTTTGTTCTCATCGCACTTTGATTTGAAACAGGTTCGTTCTATTCGTTTGTTTTGGTTCTTTTTGATCGTTTTCTTCGTCTGGGTTTTCGTGTTTCTGTTCATCGAGTGTGCTCGGTTGCAGAGAGATGGGAATAAACTGAAGTTTCTGTTAGTTTCAGAGCGTTTTTTTGTCTTTTGTTTCGTTAGTAATTGTTTGGTCGTGTAAACTTGACATGATTTGGATTCGTAGATCGGAAAGATGGTTCTATTGAGTGAAGTGCGTCAGAGACAGATTCTTTGGGTGTTAAACAAATTCTTTAGGACTGTGTTTCGAGTAGCAATGGAATTACAGAAGTTCTTGTTTCTTATTATCTTGTCTTCTGGAAGTAGAAAAATGTTTTTAAACAAATCTGGACTGTTTTGCATTTCATTACTTATTTTCGTTTTTCCATCTTCCTGGAAAGTAGGAGCATCTGGAATTTCTTAAAATTTGGTCTCCTGTGGTTCCAAGGAATTTGTGATTTCATGGTCCTGGTCTGTCCTGATGTCTCAATTTCCTTCTTATTCAGTTGAACTCTCCTGGTTACTATCTTCACTTTTAAAGCTTACTACCTTTGTATTGGATATAAGGAGCATGAACTCTCCATCGACACAGTTTATCACCTCAGGAAGGATGGGCATGTATGAGTCTATCCATCATATTGGAATGTGGGGAGATATTTCACCTGCATCAATGATAATAAACGGCTCTCCGGGTACGTCGACATCGATGATTTTCACGGTCGACACGAAGCTAGAAAATCAGGTGCAAATCTTTAAATTGAATCCTTACTTTTTCTGATAATTTTTGATCATAGGTAGTCATTGTGAGCTGAAGTTTTTGTTATGCAATTTCATTAGTCAGAGAACACGTCACAAGATACACTTGGACCTTCGAGCAAGTATGATCAAGAAGCAAGTAAACCTAGTGATAAGGTGAATGTTATGACTCGCCCCTTCTCTCTTGCCCTCTCTGTGTATGTTTGTTTATGGAAGTAGATGACATGTTGATGATGAAAGGTACAAAGAAGGCAAGCTCAAAATCGTGAAGCTGCTCGTAAAAGCCGGCTGAGGAAAAAGGTACAAGTATCTATTGAACATACATCAAGTTCTGCAGATTGCTGGCTTGAATTCTAGACTTTGATTTGCAGGCGTATGTTCAACAATTAGAATCGAGCCGGTTAAAGCTGATACAATTGGAGCAGGAGCTTGAAAGAGCCAGGCAGCAGGCATGGAGAAGATTATCTTTTTGTTCCACTGAAATCTTTTAACACTCCACTAAAACAGTTGTTGCTCCTCTTCCAGGGTCTGTACTTAGGTGGTGGAGTAGAAGTTGGTCATTTGGGGTTTAATGGAACCATAAACTCAGGTTTGTGTTTCTCAAAACTCTGATTGATACCACCATAATTAGAATTGATTGCATGTCTCATTGAAAGCAACAGGGATACCAATAAGTATGGGGTTATTTCCAGCTGGGTTTGGACTAGACTTTGGATTGCACACCCCCTTTGCTCTAAGCTCGGCTAGAATTTGATTCTTTTTTATAGGACTAGGCTCGAGTCCGGTTGACTCAAACTTGACCTGTTGACCTTAGGCCAGACCTTGAACTTTTTGTCATTCCTAGATTTAGAATTCCTAAAGTACAATTTAAAACACAAATTACATCAGTTTGCAATCAACTATAGAGTCCAATGTCAAGATAGTTGTTGCTATGAGAGAGCAACGCATTTATATATCTACTTTTACAGTCATAGATAGCCCTAAATTATTTCCTGTTACTTGTTCTTCCCGAACTTTTTTTAAAATTATAAGCCAAAATCTGAAAATTCTGCAGCGATCACCACATTCGAAATGGAGTACGGAAATTGGTTGGAAGAACAAACCAGACAGATATCTGATCTGGGTATTGCTTTAAATGCTCATATCAGTGATGAACAGCTGCAGATACTTGTGGAAAGCTCGTTGAACCATTATTCTAAACTTTTTAGCATGAAAGCTGCTGCTGCAGAAGCTGATGTTTTCTATATGATATCTGGAATGTGGAAGCCACCCGCAGAACGGTTTTTGTTGTGGATAGGCGGATTTCGCCCGTCGGAGCTTCTCAAGGTGATATACATTGTTCAGGTTTCATTGTGTCATAGCTCTATAAATAATTTGTATTAAGTTTATCGTTGGATGAATTTCATTGCTGATATTGATCCCAAAAAAAGAACAGCCAACCATCACACTGTGAAATTTGGATAGATCAGGAGTTTAGCTTATTAACTATTCATCTATGGGAGGCACTAAATCCAGAGTAACTTCACAGGTTCTTCTGCCTCAGCTTGAACCCCTGGTGGAACATCAGCACCTGGAGCTAACTAACCTCATATTATCATGTCAGCAAGCAGAAGATGCTCTTTCACAAGGTATGGATAAACTCCAGCAAACTGTAGTTGAGACACTGGCGGGTGGTCATTTTGATGAATCTAGTTATATGCCACAATTGGAAAATGCAATGGAGATGTTAGAATCTTTAGTTCGCTTTGTGTCGCAGGTAATGACTCCATCTCTTGCTCCAATATCGAAAATAGCATCTTCTTGCATATTTATTTGTACTAAACGTCATTAGGTGGTATCTAAAAGTTTGGCATAAAACATTGGTCCAAAACAGGCCGACCATCTTCGGAAGGAAACTCTGCTTCAGATGCACCGGCAGTTGACGATCCGTCAGGCAGCTCGAGGCTTGCTTGTGTTGGGGGAATACTTCCAGCGATTTAGAGATCTGAGTTCGCTATGGACAGCTCGTCATCATGAGCCTGCTTAGTCCTGCAGTGCATTACTAGGCACCAGGAAGTTCAAACTATGAACCAGATCACATCTCTTGTAGCCAAAAGTATATCTTTGAAGAATGTTTTTGTAAACTTATTTAAGGTAAGACATAATTCAAGCTGCTGACATTTTTGAAGCAGTTTTCCACAGAATCATGAAGTTGTGAATATACAAGCAGCCATTTTTTTCCAAGAAATAAAAGGATCTGTTTTTAATCAAATACTCAACGTTTTGAATCTACTGATTAATCTGCCACCAAATTTTTTTATGCTCAATCTGTTCATCCTGTACCCGATTATTTGATTGGTTGCTTCTTATTTCAGTATCTGCCATTTATGAATTATGCATTGAAACACAGCTTTTTCCTTGATGCACTGGAAAGCTGACCGGCGTAGAATGGGATGGCAAGTTAGTCCTACTTGAATCTAATCCGGTTTTCGATTGAAAGTGAACGAATTGAATTTAGTTTTGATCGATCTTAGAATCAAGTTCAAATTTTAATATTTGTTGATTCTAAATTTAATATCAGATCAAGCCAACTAATTAAATTATGCTTAATTAAATTTAAATTCTAGTGTGCATAGGAAAATTGATAGGCTGGTTTGTGTAATTTTTTTAATTTTTAATTTCTTTCCCAATGAACTAAAAGTAAATTTACCTTATAATTTCAGATATATTTAACAATTATTTATTTTAAATAATTTAAACATGCAGTAAAAAGAGCTTTTATACTCTTTTTAAATTATTTTTAAAGAGACTACCAAGCACTTTGACTAGTGAGTTTTGATATTATAACAATTAAAGACGTTAAAATTTTTATTAAAATAATTTTAACACATTAAAAGTTCTCTCTTTTAATATTTAATATCATGAAATAAAATATGTTTTCAGATAATCTAAAACAACAAAAAGAAATATTTTTTAGAATGAATGAAACCAGAGAGATTCTTCACACACACAGAAGCCAAGATAACAATTTAGAAGGATTAAGAGAAAAACATTCCTCGTGCTAATTGTGCTAATTCACTTAATAATTGAATGAAACAAGAGATATTGATGCTGGAAGATTCAGAATGTCACACATCTATCTCACTCTCTGGCAGATTGATGCTCACAGCTTGGACATTGAGTAGTCCAATGCATCAACAAGAAAGTCTGCAAATACCAAAAGCAGAAGCAAAGTCATTACTCGGAAAACAAAACTAAAACAGCAATTTCTGCTCTTCAGAACTCACTTGAACTGATACAGATCAGCAGGGCTCAACTTATCATCCAAAAATCCAGGAATGTAAAACACATGAGAAGTACCTGCATCATCTTTGGAGAAGCACATTGGTGGTTTTATTCGGAACACGTTCCCTTGCAGGCCCCCTTTCCCAACTAGAATTCCAAGCTCTGTAGGTGCAAGAACAGTGAGTTTATTCAACACCTGGAATAACTATTGCAGAACCTGATCGCTGGATATTTCAGGGGAACTTAGGTAGTACCTCTAAGTTTCTCAAATAGAACTGCAGTTTCTGCCTTGGCAGGTGTCTTCTCCTTCCTATCAGTTACCAGTTCTATCCCCACCATCAAACCCCTCCCTCTTACATCTCCAATGACTGAACGGAATTCACAAGCATTTAAGAATATGATCACCTAAGGCAAGTCTTGTTAAGTAACTATACATCAAATTTCAAGTTCATGGATCACTAAATGCTTGTATTTTTATTTAAAGATGAAGATTGACAAGCAAACAATCTTATTTCTTGGAAACAATTCAGAAGCTAATGTATAAAAGCCATTACTTGCCTACCCACATACAAACGAAGCACAGAAGACTTCAGAAGAAACCTCCTGATTGAAAAATCATCAACTAAATCTTCAGAACCATTATTTCCAAAGTTTAACTATCAACAGTTAGCTTATTGTTAGGTTGAGACTCACGACATGTAGAGTAACAGAACCAGAGACTTTTACTTCACTTTAGGGTCCGTTATAGCCATGCGAAAAACAAAAGACAATTGCTTATTTTGCAGTGATTGGTCAAAGAGAAATTACTGTCATGTCTTTGCTGCAGATCTCTCAAGCGTCCAAGCAAGTGGGATCCAACAGCAGCACAATGATCTTGGCGCTTCTCTTGATCAATTACTCTCAGAACTGCTAGTCCACCAGCAGAACAGACAGGATTACCACCAAAAGTGTTGAATTGGATTTTCTGGGCCATCACACTTGCTATTTCTGGTGTTGTTACTACTGCACCTAAAGGTAAACCATTTCCTATACCCTGTCAATGATCAACATCAAATGTCAAGAGAAGTTGGTAAAGGAACAACAGTGATAAATTCCTGATATGGACTAAATTTTCAGGATTGAGTGATTAAATTCAAATGGATGTACTTTTGCCATGGTAACTATGTCAGGGATGACATCTTGGGTCTGAAAACCCCAATAATGACTTCCGGTGCGACCAAATCCTGTTTGCACTTCATCTGCAATGCAAACGCCACCAGCATTTCGTACAATATCATAAACCAGCTTCAAATATCCAGGGGCTAATTCAACTGCTCCACCAACTCCCTGGAGTTGAGCAAAATAGAAATGAAGATTATAAAAATCTCTCATCAATGATTAGTGAAACAGCCAAAACTCAAAACTTGTTTAGACAACATGCATTATCAGTTGCTGACCTGAATTGTTTCAGATATAAATCCAGCCACCCTTCCTGAAGTTCCATAGCTAATGTGATCTTGAACATCTTTTGCATAGCCGGTCGGATCAGGGCCAAAGATTCCTCGGTAAGGATCCGGATTAATCACATGATGAATTTCTCCCTGCAGTATTTTATACTTAGAATCCTATTGTAATTTTGCCAAGTTTCTTTCTTAAGTAAGGAGAGTCGACACAAAACCTGTTGTATAGGATACTTCCATGTATTTAAAGCAGTCAGTCCAATTGTACCAGAACTTCCACCATGATATGCATTTCTTAACGATATCATTTCAAGATTGCCAGTATAAAGTCTGGCCATCATCGCTGCCAGCTCATTTGCTTCTGAACCAGAATTCACAAAGTACACAACCTAAATCATGAAAATTTCAATTTATTAGGTCTTTTGCTCGACTCTGCGGAACTCAGAACTAATCATTTACCTCAGAAATTCGAAACTAATTCTAGCAAGGAAAAGAAAGAAACAAGTTCACCTCCACCAATCTTCATTTATTACTTGACAGACAAAATTATCATCTTCTCTACCCTTTAGAAACATAATAGTTGTGGGAAAAAGGTAGAAGATAAATTAAGCAAAGACCTTGAGGTTCCCAGGCATTTTGGCAGCTAAGGCCTCTGCGAAATCAGCAATAGCGTGATGCAAGTAAATGGTTGTAGCATGCTGGAGAAGCTTACTTTGCTCTGTAATGGCTTCCAAAACATGAGGATGGCAATGCCCACATGAGACTGTCACTATTCCTGCAAAAGCATCCAGATACCTCCTCCCCTTCTCGTCATATAAATATTGCATCTTCCCTTCCACAATGTTCAGCTACAGATAAACCAAAACCCATTCAAGAAAAAATCAACCTTTATGTACACTTGATCATCTTTCAAGAAAAAAGAATCAATCTTTAGCATATACATCGCATAAACTTAAATGGGTATTTTACAAATAATAAATATAAAGTATTATCTATGTAAACTCACAGGCTTCTGATAGTAGTAGAACAGTGAGGGACCAAGAAACCTCTTTCGTTTTTCAAGCACTTCCTCTGCTAACGGTCCTCGATACGGCTTTGGCTGGTACTCAAACGGTGGTATTTGTGGCGGGGCATCGCTGGCAACGGCCGGGGATGTGGCGGATGATGAAGAAACGGAAGTGAGTGAGCAACGCAGGATGTGGTGAGGGGAACACAACTTGGGTTTGGATTCTTGTACACTTTTCTTCAGAATTTGCCACCGGAAAGCCATCTAGAGAAGCAAAAGACTGAGAGAGAGAGACAGAGGCGAGTAGTTGCTTTGCTGTCACTCAGGTGGCACTGTCTGGTTCTCAAAAATCAAAAAGTTTGTTATGTTATGGCGTTTAGCCATTTTCGAGGATTATTTGACGGCTGACGTACGATTTCAGAGATTTATGATAAGGTCAGGAGTTGACAACGATACACGATGTTATACTCTTTTCGAAAGATTCCCAAGTTTACGTGAAACATCCGTATAGATACAAAATCCCATAATCACATGTTTCGACGATTGGGCTTGGGCATTCAGCTGAAAAAGCAACAAATCCGCTGTAAATATCCAACGGATTTTGACAATACTGCAAATTGTACACATAACAGATTATGTAACAGTAAGAAGGTGGTCCAATAAGCCTAGCAATGATGACACACACAGATCTATAAATGGTTCAAATCGTTGCTTTTTGGGACGGGACCAAAGTGAAGGGGGAGCGCTCCACGTATCTCCTGATTAAAAAATTCAGTACATTTTATTGGTTTGATTTTTTATTTTTTAGTTTAATTTATTTTAATAATTTTTGTTTAATTAATTATATTTTATATTTTATATTTTTTCCAATATTTGGTTTGTTTTATAATATTTAATACTAATTAAACTTTTTATATCTTAAACTTTGTTTATATTCTATTTTCACAAAAAAAATGCTTGTAAAGTTAGGAAATATAAATACTTTCATTTTATTAATATTAATTAATTTAAATTTCTCATTTAATTTTTAATTATTGATTCAAATCTAAAATATATAATTTACGACTTTATGTATATGTTTGTGTGATGGTAATATTGAAATGAAAAGGGTAATATTAAAAAAAGAGACAACAAATATTTGAAGTTTTAAAAGTTTCAAACTTTAATATATCTTAATATATTCTGATACTTAATTAAAATTGGATAGTTTACTCAATAATTTAGGATAAATTATTATAAATATCCTAACTTTTAAACAATTTATTAGATATATCAATGGGAGTATCAAAACTTGCCCAATCTGGCCCGATTTTGGCCCGAGTTAGAAAGGTCAAGGGCCGACTCATCCCGACCTGTCGGGTTATGGGCTGGGCCACTGGCAAAGCTTACTTGGGTCAGGCCCAGTCCGGCCCATTGACATCTCTATATATCAATTTTCATCGTGTAATATTACATATCATAATTTATAAAAGAGTTATATGTATTAATCTACAACATTATTAATAACAAAACTTAATAATGTTTAAATGAATTGTAAGACAATTATTGGATCGAAAGATTTTGTGCATACCTCTATTTATGATTGTTTTTCGTAAGATATTGATTTCCTCTCTTTTTCTTTCTTTAATGTGTTTCTTCAATGGTTTAGAATAACTATTCAAAAAGTTTTTAAACTTATATAGTACCACCAACCAACATGTGGTTTGGTAATTTAAAGAGAAAAGAAAAGGGTTGTTGACCCAGTTGAGAGCCATTATTTAATACCCAATAATCATTATCTTTGATTTTTTTATGAGACTCAAATCTATAAGTCACATGGGCCATTAAATAATCTAACAATTTCCCACTCAACTCATGTTACGACTTGGTGATTCAACAATAAAACTTTAAATGCACACAATACATAGAATCAATCAAGTCATCCTTAATTAAATTAAGATGATGGGATTAATATGCTCAATGGACATATTAATATTTTGGGCGGTAAGCCTTTAGTTAACGGATCTGCTATCATGAGATTGGTACCAATATGCTTAATGGACACTTTATATTTTTGCACTTCTTATTTCATAAACAAATACTTCAAATCTATATATTTCACACCCTTTGAATATTTGTCATTATTAGAGAAGAAAACGGTTGCGAAATTATCACAATAAATTCTTAACGGTCAGGTAATATTGTCGACAAAACCAAGACCGAAGATAAAGTTTTGCAACCACAATCTATGAACCGTCGCCTCAAAGCACGCCACAAATTCAGCCTCCATAGTAGAAGTAGCAATGACGGACTGCTTTATACTTTTTTACAAAACTGCTCCTCCAGCTAATAGGAACATATAACTGAAAGTAGATTTCTGTGAGTCTACACAACCGACATAGTCTGAATCCTAGTAACTTATCACTTCGAGATGGGTTGATTTCCTATATGTGAGCATTTAGTCCTTGGTGCCTTGTAAGTATATTAGGACTTTCTTTACAGCTTTCCAGTGGTCCATTCTATGATTGTTTTGATATCAGCCTAGCATTTCAACAGCAAAACTGATATCTAGCCTAGTGCATGTTTGAGCATACATTAAGCTCCTAACTATTTACACATAAGGAATAGACTCCATGTCCTTACGTTCCAAATCGTTTCGTGGATATTGCATTAGACTGAATTTGTCCCTTTTTTGAATTGGAACTATCCTTACGGAGCACTTTCTCATTTGAAACATTTCTTATACTTTCTCGATATAAACTTTCCGAGATAATCCTAACAATCTTTGTGATCTATCCTGGAATATTTCTATTCCTATCACATAGGATGCCTCACCCATATCTTTGATTTCGAAATTATTAGAAAGAAAATTCTTGACATCAAGTAACAAAACCATATTATTCGCAGCAAGAAGGATATCGTTAACATATAGGACTAATATAATGAACTTGCTCCCACTAACCTTCATATAGATACATTGATCAACGGTGTTTTCTACAAAACCATAAGATGTAATGATATTATTAAACTTAAGACATCATTGTCGAGAAGCTTGCTTCAGTCCATACATTGACTTCTTTAATTTGCACACTAATCATTCCTTTTATGTGGTCACAAAACCTTCCGATTGATCCATATATACTTCTTTTTTCAAGTCACCGTTTAGAAAGGCAATCTTTATGTCTATTTGGTGAAGCTCGAAATCATAATAAGCCACCAGTGCCATAACAATTCTTAAGGACTCATTCTTTGAAACTGGAGAGAAGGTCTCCTTATAGTTAATACCATTATTTTGAGTGTAACCTTTGGCAACAAGTCTGACTTTATACCTTTCAATGTTGCCTTGAGAGTCACATTTGGCCTTAAAGACCCATTTACAACCTACTTATTTTGCACCTTCCGGCAATTTAACTAATTCCCAGACATTGTTATTATCCATTGATTTCAACTCTTCTTTCATAGTATTGAACCATTTTTCAGAATTGTTACATTCCATGGCTTGTTTGAACAAACTGGGGTCTTTATCAATGCTCAAGTCACATTCATGTTCAAGTGAGTAAATTTCATAGTCACTTAAAATAGCTGGTCTTCTTTGCCTTACAGACCTTCATAATGCTACGCCATGTGACATTACTTGATCATTTGTAACTTGATCACCATTAGTTGGTTCGTCATTAATATGCTCAATTTGTGGAATTGAAACAATAATTTGTTGTTCCAGTATGTTGCATATCCGTGACGCAGTAAGAGGAATAATAATCGGTGAAATCACGTCTAATGTGGTAGTGTCTACTCTTCTTGGAGTAGTTTCTACTCGATTCTCGTGAATATCCACTTTTCGTGGTTTTCCACTTCCACTGATTTAACCATTCTCAATCAATAGAGCATTACTAGACTCAAATATTCTTGTACTATGATTAGGACAATATAATCTACACCCATTGGATTTTTCAAAATAGCCAATGAAAAAATCACTAATAGTTCTTACATCAAAATTCTTTTTATGTAGATTATACAACCTTACTTTTATTGGACAACCACAAATGTGAAGGTATCGTAAACTAAGCTTCCTTCCTGTCCACAGTTCGTAAGGTGTCTTAGGAACTGCTTTACTAGGAATCCTATTAAGTAGATACGCAACGGTCTTTAATGCATGCATCCATAATGATAATGTTACAGAACTATAACTTAACATACTCCTAACCATATCTATAAGAGTACAATTTCACCATTCGGATACACCATTTTGTTGTGGTGTACCAGGCATTGTGTGTTGCACACATATGCCTTGACTTGCAAGAAACTTTGTAAATGAACCTGGACATTGTCCACTTTCATCAAAATTTTCATAATATTCACCATCTCTATCATACCTCACTATCTTTACTTTTCTATATAACTGTCTTTCTATCTCATTAATGAACACTTCTAGGATGTCTACAGACTAAGACTTCTCATGCAGCAAATAAATATAACCATATCGTGAGAAGTCATCAATAAAGGTAATGAAATTTTTTTGCCTCCCCAAGAAGGAACGTCGAAAGGACCACAGATGTTAGTGTGCATTAATTCCAGTAACGTGCTATGTCTTGTGGCTAGATGCTTTGATATATGTTTGGTTTGCTTACTTTTAATGCAATCCACATATATATCCCAGTCAACAAAATCTAATAGAGGTAAGATGTCATTTTTAATTAACCTTTATACCATTTCCTTGGATATATGACCTAATCTTTTATGCCACAAAAAAGTAGAACATTCATTTTGTGCACTATGTTTACTTCCTATAATATAGTCAACATGAAACAAATATTCAGCAAAATCAACATTAAGATTGGAACGATATAAACAATCAATTAAAGTACCAAAACAATAATAGTACTTATATTTATACAATGAAAAAACATAGTTTCTAATCTTAATTTGAAATCCTACATCATCCAAATTTGCAACAGAAACTAAAATTCTAGCACATTCAGGAACATAAAGACATTTTTCTAGATCTAGGGAACATCTAGTGTCCAAGATCAATCTGTACGTCTCATTCCCCTCTATCTGTGCCTTCATTATGTTTCCCATATACAAGAAATTTTCAGTTCCGTTTATGGGTTGAATTGAAAGGAATCCCTGTTTAACATGTGACACATAAGTAGTTGCACCAGAATCTAACCACCAGGTATTATTAGGCACTTCAATAAGATTTGATTCAAAACATATTGTTAGATAGTATGTACCTTTCTTTTCAAGCCAAGCCTTTCGTTTAGGATAATCTTTCTTGAAGTGACCAGGCTTCTTGCAGAAGTGACACCTCTTATCTTTGTTGATTCGATCCTCATTAACTTTGCTGAAAGCTTTATCCTTATCTTTGCCTTTCTTTCATGGTTTATTCTTGTTGTTATTAGCTCCTGGATGAAATGTAAGATGAACGGAGTGCTCCTTCATTTTCTTTAATCTCCCTACCTCCTGAAGTAACATGACCTTAATTTCTTGAAGGTTCCATTTTTCTTTAATAGTGTTATAATTCACTTGGAATTGGTCAAACTCTAAAGGAAGTGAGTTGATTATAAACTATACTAGAAAGGACTCACTCACATTCATACCCATAGATTTCAACTTTGCACTAGGTTTGACATATGAGTTACATGATCATGAATGGCCTGTGACTTGTCAGATTTCTTAGTCATTAGCTCACTCATTAAAGTCCCTACTATGGACTTGTCAGCTATTTCAGATTGGGAGTATTCATTAATCTTTAACATGAACTCCTTTTCATTATCTGTCTTAGGCATTGATGGCTTCACATTTTCTGCAATTGTCATTTGCATCAAATTCAAACTTAGCCTGTTAGACCGTTCCTAAGCCTTATGGTAAGACTTGTCAGCTTTAGAACTAGTCTCAGTTATGACTGCGGGCCTTGTGTCTGAAGCTATGGCCAAGTCCAAATCCATTACACTCAGTTGAAACTGGATTTGTTTAGACCAGTCCCCATAGTTCAGACCATTGAACTTGATCAAGCCATTTCCTAAGGCAAATAAATTAGTAGATGCTGTATATACAACATATAGCCCACGCATTAATGCTTTAAATAAACCTAAATGGATTCAAACTAACTAATACACTTTGATTATGCATTTAAATTCTCCTGTGGGTGAAATTTAAATACATAATAATAACCTATTATGATGCATATATATAATTTACGATAATGGACAATCAATTATATTCTAATCAATATGTATGTTATCTTTGGATATACAATCATATTAACTAAATATGTTGATAAAATCCCTTTAATGTGATTAATTATAAGCAATGGTCCACCTACTGGTGACCTCCTAGCATTATAATTAATAATCTCAATTGTTTAGTTTAACATTTATGTCATTTTAGCATCATATCGTAATGAACAATTGAAACAATCACAATTAAATGATTAATATTTTCAAGCTAGGCCACTTTGATGACTAACAAGCTTTCCATGCAATAAACATTTAATTGGACAATTATCGTACATGACAAAATTTAATTTAACTAGTTTGGTCACTTTGGTGACTAATAAACTATTTTAAATTACCATTATGTCATGTAGCACATGCATCATATAATAGAAAATTTTAATTCCAATTATTACATAATATAAAATAGTCAATGTACCAAAGAAATATATACTATGGCACTGATTTCCAAAATTATATTATGTACAAATCAATTATGAATTAAATAATCCATTATAATTGGGCCATAAATATTTATTAACTCAATTTTTTTTATTTTTTAATGGCCCAAAAGCCCAAAACAAATCAGTTTTGGGCTTGGAAGTCCATCTGGCGTCTGGCACGTGCTCTGGCGCACCATCTTCTTCCTCAAACGTTGTTTCGTTTCTGGTTTTTTTTTTGTTTAAACTAACATCTTCTTCTTTTCCATGAATTCTTTGTGCAATTCTATTATAGACTCTTCTCTGGGCTGCTTGTACATGAGAAGTACAACGTTGTTTGTATCGATGGTCATTACACGATACAAAACCCATAGATTTCTCACTCTAAGCCATCCGAAAATCATTGTCCATTCCATTCATACCAAAACCTAAGGTTTGTATTTATATCTAGAAGTTTTTAAAATAATCCATCCATAACCGTTATGTTTCGGTTACTATAATGTAGATGGTTTCATTCGGGTTTTCTTTTTTCTGTGCTTGTATATGGTGCCATTGCTAAAACAGATAACAAGCATTTAGAAAACAAAACAAACAAAAAAAACTAAACAAATGTTGATAATGACAGACAACAAATAATGCAACACATACATATCAACACTAAAGGTTCGTTTCATGTTTGTGTTTTATTGCTATATTCATCGAAGAAAGTAAGGCTGTAAAAAAAAACAACACAGAATCATGCAACATTGTCATCACTAATACAACAAACAACCATGGTGGATGGCAGACAACCATAATGCAACACCCATGACTCTGATACCAATTGTAAGACAATTATTGAATTGAATGATTCTGTGCGTACCTGTATCTATAATTGTTTTTCGTAAGATATTGATTTCCTCTCTTCTTCTTTCTTTAATGTGTTTCTTCAATGGTTCAGAATAACTATTCAATAAGTTTTTAAACTTATATAGCACCACCAGCCAGCATGTCGTTCAGTAATTAAAGAGAGAGGAAAAGGATCGTTGACCCAGTTGAGAGCCATTATTTAATATCCAGTAATCATTATCTTAGGCGCTTTTTATGGAACTCAAATCTATAAGTCACATGGGCCATTAAATAATCTAACATGAATTTCATCATAATATACATCTTACAAATTTTGGCTACATTTGAATATTTTTCATTTTTCAAATGTTTAGTTGTTACAAATTTATAAATAATATATCTCTTGTCAACTATTTTCTAAATTCTTTACCGAAAATTGCATTTATTATTAATACTTCTACTTTTTTAGGGCAAATTTTAAGTTTTGATTTTTAAAAAATAAAATCTTAAAAGAAATTGAAATATATAGGCATACATTTGTATAAATCATAATATTTAGTGTTATAAAATAAAATTTGAAACATATTTAACATTTTCTCATAATTCATAATATTTAATATAATTTATTCAAAAATAAAATTTATAAATTATTACATAAAACTAAAATTTTAATATACAATCAAAAAATAATGTTTGTAAAATTCCTTTTATTAAAAATTTTAACTATTTTTATGTGTTTTTAGTGATATAGTTTGATAGATTAGAAAATATAAGTCATCCATCAAATTAGGGATGATAATGAGTTAGGTCCGGGGCAATGAGCTTGAGCACAAGCCCAGCCTGACTTGGCTCGCCTAATTTTTTAAATTGGAAAGCAAAGAGGTGTCATTTTACATATAAGGGTTGGGTCGAGGACCAGACTGGTCTTAGGCAGCTTAGCCCTAGGTCGACCCGAGGCTTGATTTTTTTAAAATTCTAGGCTTAAGGACTGATCAACTAGAGCCAACCCCAGCTTGGGCCCAGTTGTCATCCTTAAACCAAATTACAATTGGTGTTCAGGGTAACATCTTTTAACGTCCCTCTTTAAGTAGATCAGTTAATCGTAATGTTATGAATATCGTACTGGACTTAGTATTAGATTTAATTATGGTACGATATGATATGAGTGCAAGTCAATATTGAGTACTATTTCAGATAAATTTATAAAATTATAAAATAATTCCTAAATTTTATAAAATTACAAAACTTCCCTTCAATATGTTATGGTATACAAGTTTTTACTTTGTTTAAATCATATCTTAAGAAATCATAATAATATAACTTTGATAGACAAATATTTCTTAATTATTGTTAATATTATTTTCACATATTTCTCATAACTAAGTTGAGAAATAGATCATTTAACTCTCGTATAGATATAAAATTAAGAAAATACAAAATAAAAAATATTTATTTATAATAAGTAAATTTAATTTCAAATGTTATCTTTACATTTTTCAAAAGTTATTATAATATTTTTCATATGTAAGCACTCAAAAGTATATTTATTGTCAAAATGAAATATATAAAATTTAAAAATATTTATTGAATATAATTATGTTAAAGTAATATGTTTAGTAATGATAATCACTTTGTATAAGTCTAATTATATAAAAATTATTTAATAAAAATTTATTTATATCTTTATTTTTATTAAATAAATTGTAGATCATTTTATCATATTCTTTTTACGAATAAGAATTATATTTTATATAAGAAAATTTTTAATTTTTTCAATTTAGTCCTAATTTTTTAATATTATAATTCTGACTAATATTTTGTTACCGACAAGTACTAACCGAAAGAGTTAGTATCAACCAGTATTAGAGTTCGATACAAAACCTTCTTGTTCGGAACTGATTTTTTGTTGATATGGTCAATATCAATTGGTACAATACGTATTCAAAATATGGGTTAATCCAATCATGTAAATCTTAATAATGCTATAAATACTTTATCATGTACCATTTAAACTATTAATTTTAAACTAAAATCTACTTATACATTATAAGGACTTCAAAGGTTCGATATGGTTACTGTTAAATTATTAAAAAAATTAATATAGTTCATCTCACAAGTACTTTGCAAGTGTATTGAGTAAATTATTAAGTCTATATAAAAATTAATATATTTTAAATAAATTATTTTAAAAATTAATAATTCAAAATTAAATATCGAATTCCATACAAGTGATACTCGCAAGTTCTAAGATGTTTCTATACATAATTTCTCTCCTCATAACTCAGAACCTTTAACTTCTTAAATCTTAAAGACAACTAAGAACATATTAAACGATGTAGTTGGGTTCTCTAAACTTATTTTGGATGTCTTACACATGTTACTTTCGATATCAACTTTGTTATCATCATCGTCGTCTCTCATTTATTATTGTAATTATCATAAACGAAATAATCCTAAAAATAAAAAGTCATACCAATCATACATATTCTGAGAATTCTACATCAAGTTCTTTTGTTGCTTTCTTGGAAATTATTGGTCAGAGGTTGGAGTCCGACCGACACCAGACTAAATATTTCCATCTGGTGCCTTTGTTCATTTCTGCTTGGTCTTTATAGGAATAAACGCAGCTAGTTAGCTATCTTTTGACCAACAGCATCTTCATCGTTTATTCCAAGTGGCTTTCTTTGAAATAGGGTTAGTGTTTTAGCCTCCTTCATCACTTCTTTGAAATAGGGTTATTGTGTCTAAATGCACCATTTTGTAATGCATGTGACACTTCTCGATCTTATGTATTTTCTCATTGGAATTGTTTTGTAGGAAATTTGAATGAAGTTGTAGAGGTTAATAACCCAAAAGTCCTTAATACTAATTAGGTAAATTTTCAACTGCTATGTTATATCTTCGTTTGTAATTTTTCATCTGACACCAGTTTATAGTTGGATTGTATATTGTTGTTTAAAACAATAAATGAAGTTGTACAAAAGAATAAGAATGAAAAAAAAAATGTGGCTGAAAAATGATCAAAGAAGAGGGGATGGTAAAGATAATGACATTTTTTGAAAATTTAAGTTACATCAAAAAGTAAAATTAGAAATGCAAACAGCGAAGGATAAATTTGGAATTTACTTCCAAGAAAGATATTTGTGGTATTAATTGAAATGGATGAGGGTAAAATGAGACTTTTAATTAGATAAGAGTATTTTTGTAATTATGGCAATTAGGTTATTAAGGATATTATTTTTATAATTAAGAATAAATTATAAAAGAAAATAATGTTGAATTATTATGTGTAATTGGTTGGAAATCTTTCATAAATTAGTCTAATAGTTCTTGGAGTTGACGTAAGCTTTTATCAGTGAGGGATAAGTTGTGTCATCAATTCAGATTCCGGATTGGGGATGGTATCTCTACTCTTTTTTGGCAGGATCCTTGGCACCCGCGTAGCATATTGAGGACCCTGACGACACCGCGGGCGATCAATGGCTCAGCGCTCCCGCTCTCAGCTCGAGTGAATGCAGTCACACTTAATGATCATTGGAGGTTGATTGAGGTGTCCATGGACGTCATTCAGAATCTTGAACCACCAGGATATGTGCCTAATCCGTTCCTTCCTGACTGTTTGGAATGGTTAGCGAGCTCCTCCAAAAGATATACCAATGCATCCGCTTATAAAATCTTACGACCTCCCTTACCAGAAGTTCCTTGGTTCAAGCTAGTCTGGTCAAAGTATTGTAAACCTCGTTGCTCCTTCACCTTATGGTTAGCCTTTCTCCACAGATTGCAAACTAGGGATAGATTGTCCTACCTTTATACCCCCAATCTTTGCTCGCTGTGCCTTGCTGCCAATGAATCTGTTGACCATTTATTCTTTGTCTGCCCCTTTTCTAAAACTATTTGAGAGCGATGCCTTACATTCTTCCAGTTGCCTGTCCTTCAACTCTCTAACCTCTCAACCATTCCCTCCTGGTATAACAGGGCTTTTGGTGCCAGGTTCCCTGCCTTACCTTATTTTTCGATTATCCTTTCTACAACCGTGTACCTGATCTGGACTGAACGTAATGCGAGGTCCTTCAAGAACGAAGCTATGGATGTTGAGCGAGCTTATCTCGGGGTAATCTTCCACGTTAGGGAGCTTCTTAGCCTTTTCATTGATGTGAGATAATTTTTTCTTTGTTGGTTCTTGTGGGTTTTACTAACTTTGCAGGTTAAGTGCATAATTGAAGGCCCACTAAGTCTCTCAAGGAGAAGGATGCAGAGGAGTGAAGATCATACTTAATGTCTTGCTCATTGGAAGTCTTTAGTGGTTGAATGTCAGCTAGTTTGGGCAATCTCATTACTTTATTATTGGATTTAATTCTGCTTGCGCTTGTATTATCTTCTTAAGTTGTCATGGGAGGTCCTCCTTTTAAGGCAGGATGGCTCTTGCCTCTGTTTTGAGTTGTTAATCGGCTGTTGCTTTGAATTCACGTTGTGTCCTGAGGCACTTGTAAAAGACCGCTATGTACATATCTTGTTCCTATTAATTGATTTTTTCTGAATTACCAAAAAAAAAATCGAAGTAAATATAACCTTGGACTTTATTCTTAAAATAGAATAATGTTTTGTTATTAATAAATTATATTTTAAATTAATCATTAATTAAATTAATGATTAATAATTACATACATGAATTATGTTTAGTTTATTCCACTAACAATTAACAAAGTCAAGATGTTTCATATTTATATATTTATATTTTGTTATATTTTATAAGATGAATTGCTTATTAATTCGACGAAAAATGTGTTAATTAAATATAGATCGGTTGATAATATGTTGTGAATAATTGATAAAAGTCGAGAATCAATTACTTGCCCATAATAAGCTACATTCGAGTGTCTTAGATGGATAGATTGTGTCAATATGAGTGGTTGGTGGCTAGGTATCTATCCATGAAACAGATACTGGGGCATTTTAAATCCCAAGGATGTCTTATGTTGATGGCTAGATACTAAAGTGGTATCTAGATTTCCTATGGAGACATCCTGTGCTAATGGTTAGTTACAAGAGTAATAATAACAAGATATCAAGAGAGATTGAGGTATCCTATGCCAATATTTATACATTTAATTACGTTTCTACTTGATAAGATTTTTTAAGAGATGAGATAAGCCGACGGATCATTAAATCTAAGTCTATTATGTTAAGCAGGCCCTAGGCAATTCAGTTAATGATGGAATAAATCGTAAATGATAGTTATGTATTAATATCTGTGTTAATCATTGTTTGATAAAAGTTTGGGTGGGTGTATTGTATAGAATATTTTTGTGTTTAATAAACAATCTTTCCTTTTAGAACTCACGAGGAATTAGATGATTAATGATATGTTTGGAGAATTATTTGGTTAGTTATAATTTAAGAATTTTGGGAGTGTCACATTCCGTCCCACTCATCTAACTATCATACATTCACAACATATACATCAGTATATAAATTTCCTATAGTTTAATAAATTATAGAAAATTTCTCAGATGTTTAAAATTTTTTAGAAAATTCTTTTTAGTTTTCGATTTTATTGAAACTTTTTAATTTCGATTAAAAATAAATGATTTAATATGAAAATTAAGCACGAACTAATCAAATATTAATAATAAAATAACCTAACTCCGTTCTTAAACTCAAACTATAGTAATTAGTTTGACTTAAATTAATAAATAATTATAGTAAATCATTATTTTGATTTAGATTTAATTTATTTAATTCAAAATTAAGAACTAAATCAAATCGTCGTGTAAACAAAATTTGATTAATACACATGTAATGTTCATATGACACATACATTATGTTATTATTTTCTAACCAAGGTTTAACATAAGAGATTTTTCTAAAAACTAAAAACCGTAAAGAATTTTTCATAAAATTTTTAAAATCCAAGTTAAAGAATATTAAAAAAGTAACAAGTTACGAAGAAGAATGTCTGGCCACCAACATATTCTTATCTCTACGAACAAACGTACGTGTAAAGATTCCATTCGGCATTGACATTTCGTTCATGTCTTATAGCATGGCTCTAAGGACCAGTTGGAGTGTGGACTGGACCAATACTGGAGTTGGAATCACCTAATTTATGAATTATTATATCATTACATTCAGGTTGAAATCCCACAATAAAATAAGATCCGGAGAGGTTTGATAGTACGCAACTTTATTTTTATATAGTTTCTATAATTTATTTAATATATATTTGATGATGAATCAAATTCTCACTATCGATTTGGTTCTTTTTTTTTTTTGGGTAAATAAACCAAAGAAATTCGATTTGGTTCTTTTTTCTTCATTATAATGCAATTGCAAATAAAAAATAAGCTTAAATTGAATAAAGTATGTATGTTATATATATACCTGGTTCATAAGGGATTGAATTTAGATTTAAGGAATTAGTTTATGAATTAAGTTTGAATTGAAAAATTAAATAAAAATTTAAAGGTTGAGTCTAAAATATGCAAAAAAGAAAAAAAAAAGAAATTCTCATTCTGATTCAATATTTACAAGTGACTTATAACAACTTTACTTTATAATTATTATTTAATATTTATTTTAAATTAAATAATATTCATACGGTATTTTGTAATATTTAGATTTATCAAAACTATTAGTTTTGATAATTATTTATCTAATTTAATTTTATCATGAATTATGACTTAATATTTTGCATATGTTATTATAAGAGATTATACTTTTTATTCAAAGTATAGATTGAGATTAAATTTAAAATTTTTAAGGCTTGTTTTAAATTTGAAAATGCAATCCATTCATGAAAATATTGGATATGGACTTAAAATTTTCTAAAAACTTTAATTTGGAAGTTTAGTTAAATCCAATGTTTTAAAAATCGAATTAGAAGTTAAATTGGTAAAACAAAATATTTAAGGTTTAAAAGATTCAACCGGTATTATAAATTTAATTAAAAATTAAATAAAAATAATTAAAGAAGACCATTTTTATCTATAAAAAATTTAAAGTTTAATTGAAAAGAAAATTATTATATGAAAATTAATTAGTTTGTTTTATTTTATAAAAATTGATTAGTTTACAAACATAAACCAAATTAATTAGATTGATTTTTAATAACAAAAATTATTAAACTAAATTGAAACAGAAGGTTAAAAATTGAACAGTTTAAAATTTTTACTATAAAATTAGTTGAACTAGTTCGATTTTCAAAATATTAGTTAAATCCGACCCTAATTTGGCTATTTACAAATATCCAAATTTGAGTTAAGTGTTTGGCAAAATGGTAGGCCAAATTAGCGTCGAGACAACTTTGTTCAACATCATGTTGTCATCACTCATTTGTTGACAGTGGCAAAGTACAAATTTAATTACTCACACGTATCATAATTTAAAAGAAATACTGACTTAACATTTGAGTTTTGTCAGCAAGTTCCGTTGTTTATCAACGGAATCACAGCACAATACCAAACAATCATTCGTTGACATCAATTTTGTACTACTTATGTATAGATATTACCAATGATTGATTTAGACAAATTGAGAATTGGACGGCAGGTTCAGAGCATTAGATAGAACCCTTAAGATCACCTGTATCTAAATAACCTGTGCCTTCTGTTCCCTTTATATCCAAACCATTCATTATTATTTGGAACAGGTCACTAGATAGAATTCCATGATCGAGACGACTCACGGTGTCGGCACTTCAGCTTTTTTGTAAGGATGACCATTTTTACCAGAATTGGTTGGACCAATAAGATTCTGCACATGCATCGCCTTCTTATCAAGCTTTAGGAGCGTCGTATTGTTGTTATGGAATTCATATATTGCAGAGTATTGCGTTAATGGAGTTTTTGTAGTTTTGTGTAGGGTTTTTTTTTGTCTCCTTTGTAATTAAAAAAATAAAAATAAAAAACCCTTTAGAAAAAATAAGGGTCATAATCATTGCATGGAACTAGCAAATCCAAATGTCCTTTTCCATGGGACTCAACTTTGTTTATTTCTGGTTTGGTCCTGATGACAATAAAAGCCAACCACCTAACTAGCTTGATGACCAACAAGCATCTTCGTCGTTGTTTCCAAGTGGTTTCTTTCACGTAGAAATAGGGTTAAGAGTTTAGACTCCACCATAACTTCTTATTCTTATAAATTGCTGGAGTCTTCTAGCTTCACAGAAAGTAGAAGAAGAAGAAGACGAAATGCTAAGTGAGTTTTTCTCTTTCCCTTCTCGGTTCCTTAATCATGTCATATCATATCATAGGAAGCTATCTCTGTCACGTATATATATGGTTTCTTGTTACTCAGCTTTCGAAATATAGTACTCAGGGTAGGGGCCTCACTGAAACTTCAGAAATTGCTTTGCTTTTAGCTTTTTAATAACTTTGAGAGACAAAATGTGCACTTAATAGCCCAAAAACTATGTATTTTTGTTAGGGGTTATATTTGAACTCAAGCCCAACCTATTCAGGCCCAATCCAGCCCGAGGTTCAACAGTTATAAAAACAATGCCGTTTTGTGAAAAGTGACGTCGTTTTAAAAAATTGTCAGGTTAAGCTTTAGTCCAAACGACTTTAAGCACCGCTCGACTCGTTACTATCTTTAAGTCTTTTATCCAAAGTTGTTTGTCTAGTTTTGACTTTGTGACTTTCTAATTTAAGAACTTAAATTACAGTAACTTGCTTTAATTTTAAAGAAAATGATTGATTTAAAGTAAAATTACTTTAAATTAAACCTGTAACTAACTCCTACTTTTTTAACTTTGCAATTGATATGGAGTTGGTACTTAGTACTATTTAGATAGATAAAGATTGGCTGTCTAGTTGCCAATACAATGCTAATAGAAGACTAGAAAAATGGGAAGATATGACAAATGTCGTTATTAGTTTTCCTTTCAACAACCACTGACTTCTCAAACAAATTTTCCCCTCTTAAACATAATTCCAATTATAGCTTGATTCAATAACTTTTACCAGGTCGGGTTCGACCTAAGGTTCAATTTGACTCAAGATACTTGAAATTGGGCAAGTCCGGTCTTATTTTTAATAGACAACGTCTTTTTTTTCTATAATTGTAGGACCTTAAGTTTGAATAAAAACTCTTTTAATGAGCACAGTAAAGAAATTAAGAATGGTAATAGGTTGGATCGGGTTGGGTCTGCCTTAGTCCCAAGCCTAGCCCAATAACTTCTACTAAGTCCAGCTCGACTCAAAGTTCAATTTGGCCCAAGATAGCTAAGATTAAACCCAAGCTCGACTTGGCCTAGTTTGGTCTGATTTTTTAATTTTTACAATTAGAAGATTTTTTTTAAAATTAATTTTTACAATTAGAAGATTTTTCTAAAATTTCTTAAATATGTCTTCTACCCCTTAAAGAAAGTAAAAGACTTAACATTTTTAAAAATTTTCAATTTTTCAAAAAATTATTATATTGATTAAAAAATAACAACAAAATATATGTGATATAAACATCATACGTAAACTAACTAAATCTTACAGATGCAATAAACTAACTCAAATAAATTAAACTCGATTCAAATTAGTACTTTTTAAGATAATTATAATAAATTATTAACTTAGGTAATATTTAAGTAGTTCAATTGAGATTAAAAATTGAGTTTGAACTTTAATGTCTCATTATTATTTTAAAGATTTTTTTAAAAAGTTGAAAATTGTAAAAAATTTTAAAAGAATTTCTTTGAATAGAGGATAAGGATAACATGTGTCTGATCAGGTAGAACTTGAGTCTCTATAAGCCTGAGCCTGATTTAACTCGATCCAATTTTTAAAAAAATCATAAGTGCAAATTATCGTCATTTTCATCAAAACTATGTCATTTTGCTATTAAAGGTTATGCCTGAGCCAACCCGAGGCCAGCCTGAGACGTGAAGGAAGCTTGGCTCAATTTTTGGGCAACTTGAGCCTAGCCTATTGACTTTCGGTCGAGTCGGGCCACTAGCCATCTCTTAACAGAAATCCAGATTAGAAACATCCTAAAAATGGGAAATTGCTCAACGTCCTGCCACCAACCGTCAGTCCTGACCTGCAATAACATTAATTGATAAAGATGAATTCTTCAACGATTGGTACAACCATCTACTTTAATTCACAAAATGTCAAAAACATATAACTTTTTTGTAGCTCTGTTTGATTTTTGCTGTGATGATAAGACTGTTTCCTTTGCTGTTGTTAGCCTTACCGTCGTTATGGCGAAAGATTGCATTTCTTTTCTTACTGCTGTTGCCTGCCACTGCAAGCCTTGACATTCCAAGAGATTCAACGACCAAGTACCGGCGACAGGAAATTGTCGCTAACCATGGAGTCGTAGCCAGCGACGATGGCAGATGTTCGAAGATAGGTAGTGAAGTTCTTCGTGAAGGAGGTCATGCGGTTGATGCGGCAGTAGCTGTAGCACTTTGCTTGGGAGTTGTCAGCCCTGCTTCCAGCGGAATCGGCGGCGGAGCTTTTATGCTAGTCAGGGAAGCTAATGGGGAAGCCAAAGCCATTGATATGAGAGAAGTTGCCCCTCTGCGAGCTTCCAAGGTAACATAATTACCTGAAATTAATGAACCAAGTTTGGTTTGACTGGCTTCGGATTTAAATTTGAGTATTTGGATTTGGTAGACTTCGGATTCAGGTTCAAGATATTATATTTAAGTCAGATCAATTCCAAGTCAACGGGATAAATTAAAATTGATCCGACTCGGACTCGGACTATTTAATATATTTAGCAGGTTGAATTGCTGACAAATGGATATAAATGTTAAAGTTTGGTTTAAAATTTTATGTTCCAGGACATGTATGGTGGCAATACTACTCTAAAAGCTACTGGCGTGCTATCCATAGCAGTTCCAGGAGAACTTGCAGGACTCCACAAGGCTTGGGAAAAATACGGAAACCTTCCGTGGGAAAGGCTAGTAATGCCAGCCGAAAGGCTCGCACGCAACGGATTTAGGATTTCACCATACCTTAAGATGCAGATGAATGCTACAAGTGCAGGAATTTTAGCAGATAAGGGGCTTAGAGAAGTGTTTGGTTCGTCGAATGGAAGTCTACTGCAGGCAGGGGATATGGTTTACAACCAGAAACTTGCTGATTCACTCAGAAGAATTGCTAAACAAGGAGTACAAGCTTTCTATAACGGATCATTAGGATTAAGATTGGTAGAAGAGATTCAGAAAGCTGGTGGAATCCTAACAATGGAGGATTTAAGGAGATACCGAGTAAAAATCAATGATCCATTATCTTCCAACTTTGAACATCTCACAATACTTGGTATGCCACCTCCTTCTTCTGGTGGTGCTGCTATGATGTTGGTGAGTTTTGGTCTTGCTTTTTTACTTTGTTCTTAAGATAACAAGCTATGAACCAGAAAATAATTTTCCAATGTTACAGATTCTGAACATTCTTGCTCAATATGGAGTCCCTTCAGGCGTGTCTGGTCCCCTCGGAATCCATAGACAGATTGAAGCTTTTAAACATGCGTTTGCTGTCAGGATGAATCTGGGTGATCCAGATTTTGTTAATGTGACTGAAGTAGTTTCTGACATGCTTTCTCCTGAATTTGCAAAAAAGCTGAAGAAAACCATATTGGACAACATGACTTTTGATCCACAATACTATGGTGGAAGGTAAGTAACTTTCAGAAATTGGATTACATATCAGAAAAATTTTCCAGGTTTTCAGGAGATTGTTGAATATTGTTAAAACAGATGGAATCAGATACAGGATCATGGGACGAGCCATGTATCTATTGTTGACAGAGAGAGAAATGCTGTGTCCATGACTAGTACAGTAAACTACTATTTTGGTTCAAGAATGCTGTCTCCTACAACCGGTATTGTTCTGAACAATGAAATGGATGATTTCTCAATGCCTACAAACAACACACCAACGAATGTTCCACCTCCTGCACCTCCCAATTTCGTTAGCCCTGGAAAGAGGCCTTTATCATCCATGTCTCCAACCATAGTCCTGAAGGTGTGAGCTTAATGATAGACGTGTTGATGAAATTTGGTGGTTTCGATTATTTTACTGTTCCATCACTGAAAATTGTTATTCTGCAGAACGGGAAACTAAAAGCTGTAGTAGGTGCCAGTGGCGGAGGCATGATAATTGCAGGAACTACAGAAGTTTTTCTGAATCATTTTGCCAGGGGAATGGATCCACTTTCTTCAGTCCTAGCTCCAAGACTCTATCATCAGGTTTGTGTTGAATTACACTATTTTCTTATATCGGTTGGAATTGCAATAGTCCACAAATGACAGACCATCTGACGAGTCAACAACTCAGAACAAGTAATTGAGAAATTGTTCTTGTCATGCAGCTGGTACCCAACGTGTTGAATTATGAGAATTGGACAACACCATATAATCAACACTTTGAAGTTCCAGGTGATATCAGGGCATTCCTTGAGAAAAGAGGCCATGTCCTACAAGGCCTTAGTGGTGGAACGATCTGCCAGTTCCTTGTTCTTCAGGATTTGAAAGCTAAGGTTGTAGGAGTGAGTGATCCAAGAAAAGGAGGGCTTCCTGCCGGTTTTTAATTTGTAATACAAACACTCTCCATTCCATAGCAAAATAAATTTGGTATACAAAACTTTCCAAAGCATAATAAATTCAGTGATTTTATAATTTCAACACTATTTTATATTAGAATTTAATAATATTATAATACTATTAGAATACTATTTATATTAGAATCTATACCAGTGATAAAGGTCATAATACTTTTAGAATTATTTAATTAATTCTTTTTTTATATAAATTGATAATATTTCGAAGATCCCGAACTTGAGCCTAATTGAAATTGAAAATTTTGAAGCTCAATCAAGTAGTGTCAAACTCGATTAAATATATTTTTAATTTTTAAAACTAAAAATGATATCATTTTATTTAAAAATTTTAAACTTCAAGCCAAGTCTCAAGCTCAGCTTGAAGTTTGATTCCAGCGGAATTGGTCAATTTTTATGAGCCAAGTTAAATTGAGTAAATACTAAATATCTTTGAATAACAAGAAAATATAAGATTATTTAGATATTCGGTCTGCAATTATAAATTAACACATAATAATTTATTATTCATATTAATTACATATTTTGAATTAATGAAAAGACGGATTCAAATTAAATCATATGTAGTGGACTCTAATGGGTAGAATGAAACTAAAATTGATCGAAATAGCATCATGAACAAAGTTTCAAATAGTTGCTTCTTTACTTCTAATACTTCATACTAAGAGCAAATGTGAAAATTTGCTTACAAATTATTGTAAGGAATACAAATTATTGTGAAAGGAAGCCATTTATGATTTTATGTAAGCTTAAGCATCTCCTCCTCCTAATCCACAGTAAAGTCAGAATCACACTTACGATTTGACTAAACAAATTTCTCAAAGCTCTTTTCTCTATTTTAAAGGTTAATTACGCAACAACTGCACTTGAGGGTTCGTGTCATAAGAATTTCCATAAGCATTGAAGACTTCGGCATAAACCTTCCTGTTTGGTACTCCAGAAGCAATATTGATGTCCCTGACAATAATATTCTTGCAAGCCAAGTTTTGGCTGCAACTTATTTCTACTGCAACATCAGAGGAGCTTGTCCCACTAAATCCAATGAAGGAAATGTCACTTACAGCAACAGCATCAGTCTGTTAAAAGAGACAGGATTACGACCAATGTTGGTGCTGATCTCCTGATTAATGTTCATATAAGGTTAGATTTCAATCTCTGAAGTTAATTACCTTATTAGCACAGTTTCTTTCAGGGCAGTAGAATTGATCAATCACAATGGGATCGGAAGAGTTCACGAGTTTTATATCCTGGTACAGGATCTTCCTGACAAATCCTTTCCCTCCCTGTCAAACAAACGAAACGAAAGTTTTTGACAGGAAAAGATAAAGACCCTAAATGATTTTTGGTTCACTGGTTCTAATATTACCTGCCATGTCTTAATCCTAGCTCCGCTGGTAACAGAAGTGAAAGTAGAATGAGTCACATACACATTTTCTACTTCACCGTACTCTCCATCCTTCCCTATGCTTCCAACGCTGCAATTTTTTTTTCAGATATGGTTTTGAACATTTTCTTGAACAATGAACTGATTAATTCCAGCAATTCATGTGTATATACCTGATGCCATGGCCTGGACCACATGTGATCCCTGTAATGTTTATGTTAGATGAATGTGGAAGGATTGAGATGCAATCGTCTCCTGCATTGAGAAGAAGGGTTGTTTTCATTTTCGAGTGGTGATAGATAAGTAGTTTTAGATCGATTACGTGTTAATCAATATTCGATTTATTTGTCTAAACGAAATAAAATTATGGGAACTCTCGAACAAGCAAGCACCTGAACCGATGGTGCTATCCATAACGATGACATTTTTGGAGTTACTGATGTTGATTCCATCTGTATTACGAGTTGTTCCAGGAGCAGATATGTGAAGGTTTGAGATTGTTGAGTAGTCGGAAGCAAATAAGGATATAAATTGGCTTGGAGCGTTTATGAGAGTCACTCCTTTGAAGTACAAGCCGTTGCAGAAAGCAAAACTCAATACCTGTTCATCCGCAAAAACAAAACAAGCTATATCATCAAACAGTAAAAAAAATGAAACTCCTGAGTAGGGATGACAAACTAGCTTCTAATCCAAAGTTATCCTAACAAGTTAGTCAAATCTAGATCAGGTTAATCCCAAATTAAAGGGTTAAATTAGATATACCAGATTCGAGTTTGAATTTAAACTTGAAAATTCGAATTTTCGAGATCAAACTCAAATTTGAGCCTTAAGAGACTGAAATAAAAATTCAGCCTTGTCCGATCCATTGTTAATTCTAATCATGAACAAGCTTATTTTGAGCCTCAACGTACATATGGTCGATGTGGGCAGCTGTCCTGCAAATGTAACAAAGACTACTGTAAGCGAGAAATGTTGATATTGATAGGTATAAGAAATAGAGTTTGATGTTAAAATAGGTTTTGATTCACTCACTTGTGAGCAAATGTTCCACCAGACAGAGCCTTGGCCATCGATTTGTCCACTTCCATACACATTTAGTCCATCTACATGGTGGAACTGAATCCATGTATTTACATTATCAAATTTGGACATTTGAGTTGGAGCTATGATGTTTCCATCAATCTGCAAATCCATTGACAAGCAATTCATCTTATGTTTCTCCAAGAATTCCTATGGCTTTGCCAAGGGACTCTTCAAAAATTTTATTAGAAAGTGCTAAAATTAATCTTCTATTGTACAATCATGAATTTAAAACTGAATCTTCATTTTTATTAAGAAAATCTGATCTTTTGTATGGCTAGAGTTTAATAAAGAAAGAACATAATATTGTAAAAAATTAATGCTAAAAATCATCCATTTAACATGTTTATGGTTAATGATTATATAAATATTATTAGTAATTAATCCCAAAAAAATCAAAATTGATAGTTTCGTAACTTATTTTTATGAAGAACACATAAAGAAAGTCAACTTTTATCACAAAAATCCACTGTTTATCGCTAAGATAGATATATCTAGAAATGAACATAAATAATTTCCTAATATATGTTACCTGCACACTAACACCACGGGCTCTGCATGGACCTTGAAACATCAATGGCTGAACCAAAAATGTCCTTTCCGATGGAATCAACAGAGTTCTACTTATCGTACTGTTACAAACTTCATCCCAACCTCTCAAAAATGCCTGTATAGATTAGTGTTAACAACTATATTAAACTGAATCCTATATATATCGATATATACACTATTATAATTCAAGTAATAGAAATGTACAAGGAAATGTTTATATACGTTTGAATCATCTTCTTTTCCATTTCCAACAGCTCCATAATCCAACACATTCAAAGGAGCCAATGCAGCTGATGTTGATCTTAGTAATGGTGTCAAGCAAAGCACTAGTGCAACAAATATGCAGAAACCCTACATGTCAAAGAAAAAAATATGAACATGGAGGAGAATCTGTTAAAGAACAAAGAAGATTAAGTTCCTAATTGTATTCAGAGGGTGAGGAAGAGAAATGGGATGTCAAGAGTTTCACCATTTTTAAGCTGGAAGATGAACAGCGAGTGAACTGACAGAAGCTTGTAAGTCTGGTTCTGTAGCAGTTAGATTCTCACTATTTATAAACTGTTAATAAGTGCTAATAAATGTTCCAATATCAACATATATAGTAAGAATGAGGTAAAGGAAAAATTATAATGAAAATTATACTAAGAGATTGTTATCCAGAAATGGGATTATCTTTGAATTAGGAATGAATAAATGCTATCTTAGCAGTATTACCGTAGATCTTAGTTAATTAAGAATGCCAAAAGTCAGAGGGACTAACTAAATATGAGGAACATATGATTGACGAGTGAAGTAATTATGGTATCAATTAAGGTATTATAATTAATCTTATCCAAGTAATAAGCATCGGTTTTAAATTTTTGTACCCGAAACACAAGCAATAATCAGCCTAAGAAATGGAGCAATAACAATAATGAGTATAATATAATCTTGTTTTGAATTTGAAAAAAATAAATAAATTTAGGACAGCAACTATGCATAAATCAATGAATAAAATATTGATAAATGGCTTTTCTTGTATGATTTGACTTTCAAGACTACTGCTAACAAATTCATGTAAAAGTTTCAATAATTAGAAAAATCTCTTATAATATAAGATTTATTTTAATTAATTAAATTTATTTTAATTTCTTATGTTGTCATCATCATCATTATCACACTCAGTCTGAAGTCTCGCAATAAACCAGATCTGGGGAGATCTGATAGTACGCAGTCTTACCCCTACATAGTAGAAAGGCCATTTCCAGTAAACTCACATGCAGATGTGATAATAAAAGAGTGATGTAGGTTAAAGAGTAAATAAGTAAAATTGGCATGTTAAATAATTATGTAAATAAAATTATAATAAATACATAAAATATAACTCGACTTTTAGAAATAAGATATATTTTAAAACTAAAATATAAGGAAAAATACTTTTAATAATAATTAATTTTAATTAATTAAATATATAATATTAAATTAAATTGTTTAAATTTTTATTAATAATAAATATGTTAAATAATATATATTTAATTGCTAATAAATTAAATAATATATGTTTTTGTTTTAGGTTTCATTTCTAGTTGGGCATTTTCTCATTACAAACTCTTGTTGTAAATTGTAACGGCATATTTATTGTTTTTTTTAATTTGATATTTTGATTAAATCTCTCATGTAATATTTATTAATTAACTATCAATAAAAGTTATTTTATTTTAATAAAATAAATAATCTATAAATTAATATTTATTTTTAATATATTTTAATTATTAAATTATATTTTATTTGAAATTTATATATTTTGAAGATGTTTTAAATTTAATTATATTTGTTAATAATTATCTAATTAAGTTAATTTAATCTAAAAACAAAAATTAAATTAATTAATTAAATTATTCACAATTTTTATTGATAATTAAATTAAATTAATTAAATATATAATATTGAATTGAATTATTTATAATTTTATTAATGATTAAATATATTTAATAATATATTTAGTTGATTTTAATTCAAATTATGAAAAAAAACATAAACAAAAGACAAGAACCACTTTTTATGGTTTTTATAAATTTTAAAAACTGAAAAAAAACTAAAACAGAAATAAAATTTTTTTTAAATTTTTTTTTATTAAATTTGAAAACAAAAACAAAAAATATAAATAAAAACAAACAGGACGTTAGAGTGCTTTTCTGGAAATAATTCATATAGGTTTATAAACCTGAAAACAGTATACCTACCTCAGTTTCAGCCTTCATTGAGTATTACAACCTTAATCAAGTTAAAATTGGCAGGAGGAATTTTGATTTTATGTTTTGCAATGTCGTTTAAGAGGAATTGAATCTAGAGAAAAAGAAGGTTGAAGTTCAATATCCACATTAACATGAATTTCCATTGGGTGCGTGTTATTTTTATGATGAAAATGATCATTTGTTGAACATAAAGTAAACCAAAGTAATTGTTACTGTTTTAAAAACAAATTTCCTGAGTCGATGATCATCACATAATGTTTGGAGGAGAAAACAGCATTCGGAGGAGACAGGGTCTCCAACAACATTGGATACAAGTAATAATATGGTTCAAGATACATAAATCTCACAATATCACTGAGAGCTATCTGCCATCTTGACCTACATAACTTGGTAGAAACGGCTTCTCTGCAACTGAATCATTCCAGAGTTCCCTAAATAAGGTGATTATTAAATTAGTTTCTGCAACAGTTTGCATGAAAGAACACAGTTACTTGAGTTGTCGGGTAAAAACAGAATTTTTTTTCATATTTCAGCTTGCAATTCAGTAATGAATACTCACCGAACAGATGGGAAATGAACTTTGGAGAGTGATGCTTTCCTTTCCAGGATTGCCAACATCAGCTACAAGCTTGCATGGGCCTTGAGTGAGGGAAAGCTGTTGATCTGTTCCTGATATGAGTTGGACATTGGGGTATTGGCAAAACTGTTTCAAATGCTTCGACAAGAAGTGCTACCCTTTTCTTTCTAGCTGGAGCGAGTTTTGTGACAGCTTTTTGGAGAGCATAATCAAGCATCCATTCTTCAGAATTTTTCCTGTCATCCATGTCCTGGTGCTTAAGGTCAACCTTCTCTGCCTCTGGATCAGGAATGACTGGTAGGAAATTGGGTTGTCTGGGGTTGAATTTCCTCTCTTTTTCTGATTCTTTGATGGGTTTCTTTGACTGGATTGTCCATTTTCTCTTGTTGCAAGCACTAAGGAGTTCTTGATCAGATTTGCTTCTGGTTCTGTTCTTATCTGTGAGTAATGTCTGTGCTATATCTGACATGAAACTCTCTTCACCTTTCATCTCAACATCTGCTCTGTTTTCGTTGATCAAAATGACCTTGTACATTCTTAAATCACTGTTCTGTTCTCTTTGGATTTTGAGCTTGCAAACCCCATCTTGATCTTCCTCCAATAGATTCTGGTTCTCAGCAACATTAAGAACCTCAGTTGGCATACTTTCAGGACTGAGAATGTTATACAATTCACTATCTCCAACAGCTTCAGTATCATCTTCTTCAGCTTCTGATAAATTATGAGATGAATCAGAATTTTGGCTTCCAAAGGAAGATTTAACATCATCCATCTTCTCATGCTCTTCTATTGCATCTTCAACTTCAATTTCGGGGAGCTCATGGTCTAGACTAGAGAAAGCAATGGTCCCAGTTTCTGTATGATGATCAATGACAAGAATATCATTCAGCATTGTTGCATCATCGGGTTGAAGAGATATATCTTCTTGATCACGATCCAGTGTGCCAATTTTCAAGTCATTCATGCAGTAAGTTTCAGGATTTTCAAGTTCATCATTTGACTCAACATTATCAATTTCCTTTTCATGAACTTCATCCCCTTGGGTGCTTGCATGAGCTGCTGCTGCCCCGGAATTTGACTCCATTAATGGAATTGGAGTAGCTTGCATGTCACTCTCTAGTTCCTCTACTGCTTCTTCAACAAAAGAAATTTGGCCACAAGATTCAACATTTCCAGAATTCATTTGGGATGATTCAACAATATCAGTTTCCTGTTGCACATTTTCTAGTTCAGTATTCCTGTCAACTCCATGGAGGTCAAAAGATGAAGTTTCTTCTTCATAAAGTTCTTGCAGATGATCATCAATTAGAACCTTTCCAGTGTAGTTACTAACAATTTCATCATGGTTAGTGACATCTAACTTATAGAATAGAAAACCCTTCTCCATTGCTGATGAATATGCGATGTTGTGATGTTCAGCTTCTGAATCCAACTCAGGAACAGGTAACTGATCCTCCTCCCACTCCATATTGGTTACTTCAGAAATGTTGTCATCTTCCTCCATGCTTGTATAGCATTCGCTTTCAGTTTCTTTCCTGTCAAAACCTCCTTCAGCTGCTCCTTCTTCAAGCCAAGTGGGTGAGGACTCTTCAACCTCATCCTTGATCTCCTGTTCTTGAATAGTAGCAAAGGTTTTTTGGCACCTCTCAAACCTTTCTTCCAAATCAATCGGCCGAAGTGGTGATCCATCAGACTTATTCTTCTGCTCCTCTGGTTTACCAGCAAACTCAGTTGTGCTCACCTGTGTTGATTCAGCATCATCCACTTTGTTGTTAGCATAGATCTCAACAAAGAAATCCATGTCAACATCTCCTGTCATTGGACTATTTACCATGTCAATCGAGCCAGCTTCACTAAGTGCAGGTTCATCTTCTGGACACCCTCGACCACTGGAAGGATTGAATTTTCGAGGAGACTCATCTTCTGATTTCATGCTCTTTTGGGTTTTCAAAGAGCGTCTCCTTGTCTTCAAGAAACACTTCAATGGAGGCAGAGGACTATGATGGTGACCATTCAGTGAGCAATAGGTGTAAGGGCAGACTTTAATGGCTGAAGTACCTTCAGATTCAGTACCACCAGGGTTAAGCATCAGATAAGCAGGAAACTTCGACTCCTTCTGAGTTGCAGAACAAGTAGCTTTCTGCACATTCACATCTGAGCAAAACAATACCCTGGAAGATTTCCTAGCAGTTCCTCTTACTGGTTTAAAACTTGGAGCTTTCGTTAAAGTCCTTACAAGTTTCAAACTTGATGTCTTCGTTAATGTTCTTGAGGGTTTAGCAATAGAACCAAGTTTTGATTGACTAGAATTACTCATGCGTAGGTTCTTACTGTCAGAACCAAGTAGAGTATTCAAGGAACAACTAACCTGAGAGCGCTCCTTTCTTGCCTCTGAACAACTGGTTGACTTCATGTAATTCGGTGAGCCATCACTAGCTCTGATCATGAGCTGCTTCCGTGGAGTTGCTTCACCATTCTGTCCGTTGAAAGGTAGAGTCTTTCCAGACTGTGACATGGATTTTCTGATAGATGAAGTCCTCTTCATCTTCTTCTTCATATCAGATCCCATGCTCTTGCCATCTTGGTTCTGACAAGAAGTTAGCTTCTTCTTGTTCATCTTCTTCATGTTACCCAACAGCTTCTCAGGTTGAACATGACCAGCTTGGCTTCCATGTACCGTCCTTTGGACCATCTTCAAAGAAACTCAGGGAACAGACATCACGGATGATGATTTGAGGAAGGTGCAGCTTACCTTGGACATAGGGAATTGAATGTTTTGCAAGGAAAACAAAAAGAGTTTCTTGGTGGGTTTGTGCTTAAGAGGAAAGTCTTGCTTATCTTTCTTAACTGAAAAAACAAATTGTCTTCAGTGGGTAGTCTTTTGTTTAACAACTTTGAATAAGGCTGAGGATAGGAGCCTGATGCTGACCTGCACTCACAGATAGTTTGGGTCCATTTTTGCAGACAATTCCTACAAGGAATTATTACATTTGTTCCATGAGAATACTACATATAATACTCGCTTGTTCCCCTTTTTTTTTTAAATTTCATATTAAAAGTAAATTTCCTTTTTTTTCTGGGTAAAAGACTTAGAGCTTTTCCATAATTTAAGAAAATTTTAAAAATTCTAAAATTCTAAAAAATTCTTAATTTTCAATTCTTTAGTTTCGAGTTTAAATCCTAAATTGAATTATTATGCAAACAACATTTAATACCTGTTTGAATTAACTTATATCAGTAGAGATTTTATCATAAGAGTTTTTGTAAGAAATCAGTTGACTGTTTGGTTGTCAATTAAAAAAATAACTTTTTTGAAAGAGTTTCATACAGTAGACTGTTTGACAATATAAAAATAAAAGGCATTTTTATTAATTTTAACTATATTTTATTTTGTAATAAAAATTATTTATACATATAAAAATTATTTAAAATATATTAAATAATGTGCAAAGCATAATATATTAATTATTATATAATTTTAAACTACATGAAACATAAATGAAAATATATCTAACCAAATCTTTTATATGGATTATAATATAAGCAAAACTAATATAAAAATAAATATTAAAACATATAAAAAACCAAATAATATTATTTAAATCCCAAAATAAATATCAAGTTGAGTAAACGTGAAGATGAGTTTATAGATATTGTGAAAATTATGTGTAAAACATAAGGATAAAAGAGACTAAAAATAGGCTCATTATTTGATCTGAAAAATCTACCTGATAAAATCATTTGAGAGACATTTTTTAGAAGCTCTAAATTTGAGATTCTTAAAATGCTTATTTTGGTTGCCAAAAAAGTCATATCTATTTAAAAAGTACTTTTTTATTTTACAGTTAAACATCCATTTTTCTTAAAAAAAAAAGCTTTTGTGGCAAAGAAAAGCACTTATTAACTTCCCAAAAGCCTATCTAAATAGGTACTAAAATTAATGATTATTTTTATCATTCTTGGAGTGGCTTTGTTGAGACATACGGTCAACTTATTGGTAAAATAAGTCTAATTGTTACTGCTGGAATGAGTTATTTGGAAATAATGAAATTGGGTGCTAGAATTTAGTTTAGTGTTTTCCTTTCCTTCTTCTTCTTGAGTTTTAGTTTAAAGAACAACTTCATATTGTCGTAATTTTGGTCATCGTAATAATCTTAAATAAGCAAATAGATTTAAACGGTAATAACAAATTTGTACTCCATAATGTCAAGACATGAAGATATATTTTGTGTGTAAACTTTCTAAATCTGTAGGCTACATCATAAAAGAGAACTAATTCATGATTTGTCTCATTAAAGTTTCTTTTTTTTCCTTTGGAAGATAATTACTGAACTTTAGATGACATATTTATTATCTAAAAGATTTGATTGCAAAGACTCTGAACTATGTATAGTTCTAACAACTTTATATAAAATAGAATCCAACACAAGTTTAACGGACAACTGTCTAATTTTATTTAAACAAAATGAAACTTATTTTCTACACTAATCCTACATGTACAAATTATCTGAGGTTTAAAAATTCAACACAAATGAAAGACATAAAATAGGCATTAGATCAGTTATTCCATGAACGCTGTTCCATAATTAAAATGTCAACGTTTTAATCAAATCAAACCTCTCGGCTTTAAGCCAAGTCGATGCTCCTCGTTCTTTTGATTTTGCTTCCCACTTCACTTCTTCAATCTTGCACCTATTCTTTTTAACTCTTTCTATTCTCCTTTTTCTATCCTTCTTTTGCGTTTATTATTCTTTGAGGTATGCTATTTATGGCGATACCACAGCTGGTCCTCAGAGTTTCACGTAGTAATACCATTTTTTGCTTCCATGTTATTCATGCTCACTTATCCCCTCTTTGAGGCTCTCTCTATCTGCTTTGTCACCGCCGTGCTCGGCCTTGATTGGCATTGGTAGGTGCTATGATGTCTATGTTAAAACATCGGGTCACAGATGTTGAACTTACCCAGATTGTAGATTCATTGGTAATTGGTAATTATAAGTGGAAATGGTTATTTTTCGATCTTCTTTTCGATTAATATTATGAACGTAGAGCTTGATTTGAATCATTTTCTGTTTATAACAAGTGGGTTAGGTTTGATTTGCCCAATGAGTTGGGCGTAGGTTGGGTTTTGAGTGGTGATGGCTTGTTACCGAAGATTTTTGTAAGAGTGCCACTACAACAAGAATGACATACAATAACACTAGACAGTAACACTTTTGACAATATGTTATAAAATACCTATCTACGGTAATATTATATCTTAAAATGTTATGATTCTTAATTTGATAAGTAACACTTTATGATTTTATAACATATAATTTATCATTAATAACAATTTTTTAAGTGTTACTAAACATTATAAAAGGTTGCTATTTTAAGATGTTACGAAAGTGATGTAAAATAATGACACTT
>JANIJH010000223.1:66878745-66893343 GCA_024520975.1 Erythroxylum areolatum | reverse complement strand
AACATAAATGAAAATATATCTAACCAAATCTTTTATATGGATTATAACATAAGTAAAACTAATATAAAAATAAATATAAAAATATAAAAAAAGTCAAGTAATATTATATAAATCTCAAAATAAACATGAAGATGAGTTTGTGGGTATTGTAAAAATTATGTGTAAAATATAAGAGCGAAAGAAACTAAAAAATAGGTTCATTAATTGATCTAAAAACTTTACCTAAAAAAATTTTTAGAAGCTTCAAATTTGAGCTTTTTAAAAAGTTGTATTGACTGCCAAAGCTATATCTATTAAAAAATATTTTTTTTCATTTTACAGTCAAACGCTTATTTTTCTTAAAAAATGCTTTTGTGATAAAAAAAGGTACTTATTCACCCTCCAAAGTTCAGCCAAACAATCACTTAATTAGTGTAAGTATGAGGTACGAATTTAATTCTTTCGAATCAGATTTAAGAGTTGAGTAATATTTGATTAGCCCATCTTTGAAATTTATATTACGTTTTTTAATTTCTTAAATTATAAAAGATTTTATTTCAAAAATAAAATATGTAAACATAGTAAATATTGAACCCAGTATTTAATTCTGAGGCTTATTCTTATTAATTTATACTCTTTTATTAAAAAAAAAAGGGAACATGACTTGTTTCTAAGTTGGGAAGATAGTGAACTAATGGCTATTACCAATCCTATCTATAAATGTTCCCCAATGTTTGGATAAAGCTCACCATATTCTCTTGGCGATCGTAGACATCTGTTTCACGTCAACGTTAATACCATTACTGTTAAACTGTCGGCTGCGAATCTTGTGATCACCTGATCATGACATTTCAGCTCATGCGTTTCATGACAGCACCTGCCTTGTGTTAATGCTTCATTTTGAGTGTACGTTTTATAACTAGCAGTTAGCTATTTCGTGTGTCTTAACGCTTCAATTTTGAAGAGGCTCTTTCTTATTATTTAATAAATTAATGTCGTTGAATCCAATTAAGATATTGGAAATCAGATTTAGGTTGAGTGATGTGAAAAAAATACGTGTCTTAATGAAGTAGAACGTCTCTTGTTTACACTAGACATGCGTGTATGATTGAATTATAACAGAAGAGAGACGGTGCGGCACAGTGAGTATATGGATCTTTGGCAAATTTGGGTATAGGATTGGGGAGCAGATATTCAGTCCCTTTTTACCTAATACCTTCTGTCCCTTTTGATCTTAACTATCCATTTTATTATATTGGATGGTTGAGATTAAAAAAGTACAGAGTAGGTACAGAGTAGAAGTACAGAAGATCTGTACCCATAGGTTTTGGTTTCCTAATTTAACCCAAATATTTATATTTATATTTTATTTAAAATTTGAATATTTTAAAATTTATGATTGAATCATAAGTCTGATTGAACTTTTTTATTTTTAAATTTAATATGTAAAATAATATGGTTTTATAATATATTCAAACTTTAAAATTAGAAAAAATAAACTAAATTTAAAATTCAATCAATTTAGATTAAATTGATCTTAAATTTAAAAATAACAACAATAACAACAACAACAAAAAATCTCACTAAAATGCAAAGTTTCGAAAAATCTAGTAGTACCTAACCTTATTCTTAATTAATAAAGAGATTGTTTATAGATATTCACATACAATAAATATTTATTTATGTAATAAATTCACCAGAATATGGTTCAATAGAACTGGAAAGAACTGGTGCATTTGGAAAGTGATTAATTTATCACAAGAGGACCCTGAAAGGTACACAGGGAAACTATGTCATCAAATTGACTAAAACAACTCGTCTGAACAAGATCATCGACTAACCAAATTTAGATTGGAGGTATTAAGGTATTTAATAGACTATTGTGAAACAACTTAGGATCTTTTGTGACCATCGATAAGTTTCAAATATAATGAACGAGACAACAAAACCCTCTTTAACTCTCTTGAATTGCAGGCATAACTCTCATCTTTCTTTTTAGAAATCTTAATCTCTTCGTAATTCTCTATTCTTACTTTGTAAAACATACAATAAAAATTGACAAAAAAACAAAAAAATCCAATAAAAAAGTAAGAATAGGCACAAGAAAAACAAAATATCATGATACTTTTTTGATGCATAAGCTGAAATCAACGCAACAAGCATAAGATAAGAGAATGCAAAGAGAGAATCTTGTTTTGCAATGATATGGTTATTTGAGTAGAAAACACATAAAGACAAGTAGTATTATCAAGTGCACTTCTAATCAACCTTATCATCAATCCAAACATCACAAAGTAGAATGTTTGTTGCATAAATTAAATTAATTTTTTTTATTTTTAGAAAGAGTTCGTAACAACTTCGCTGACACGTGAGATTTGAAAAAATCAAATAATTCACAATCTTATCTTTATCTAGTAAAAATGATAATTTAAAAGTAAATGATATGGTCAAATTTATTGTCATTATAGTGTAAATAAATCTCTTGTACCGATTAAATCCCTTCATAAAAAGATATTAAATTTTCTGTTTTGATTATGATGTCCTTATTATACATAAATATGTAGATAAAATTTAATAAAATATAGTTAAAACAGAGACTATCTAATATAGAGAATTTGATGTGCCCTAAAAGGCGTTAGTTTAGGAGGTGGTCGACAGATGCGTAAACTTGACACCAATTATTGAGAAAAGAAGGAGAAGAAGTGGAAGGCAATAGGCACTTTACAAAAGACAAAGGCCATTGGGAGGTGAGAATGGGACCAACCAACTTTGATGCTCCAGCTTCTTGCAGACGCTCCTCTCCCATTCTGCAACGCTAAAACTTCAAACACTTTTGAATATTAAATGTATACATAACTTTATGTTATTCTATTTTCAGTAAATAAATTAAGATGAGAGTGACCTCTTCAACTAACTAGTTAGGTTGTTATTTTATAACTAAAAAGTTATAAATTCGAGTCACATAATTAATCTTTTCCGCTCTCAATTTTTATAAAATAGAGAACTGAAAGTATTGTTGTCGATGATGACACACTTAAAAGTGGATAGACTCATCAAGTTCTCTAGAATTTACGTATAGAAAAGCACTTGTCATTTGTTAATTATTAGGGACATCCTGAAAATATAAGTTAAAATATGACTTTTAAATTCAGTTCCAAATTAGTTGATCCTTATTCTTAGAACGAGTGTTATATGAACTTTCGGGCATGTATAGTAATTTATTAATTATATATATAAAGAAAATTATTTAATGAAATACTGAATATGTTCAAGTTTACCATTTCACGAGAAACCATAATCAGCTTACGTTTTAGTGCCTTAACTTTCTCAACTTTTCTGGTTTCCAACCGACAATGATTACCATTTTTCTTCTCTTTTGGTAAGCTTTGGACCTTTTTATATTAAAATATCCCTTCACTTGATGTTTAAAATCACTCCGCTAAAACGTTATCTTGTCACCCGTAAGTACCGACAAATATGTAATCAGTGGAATATGATTGGCTTTATTAGAACTTCAAGTCAATATGTTATACTTTTTCTAGTTGAACAATAATTAATTAGTATTTTATTTTAAAATTAAGTTAAATAGATATTAAGAAGCTAATAATTATATTTATAATTTTATAATGAACTTGACCTTGTCATAAGAATATAATTGTAGTGTAAGATTATTGAAACTCTTTGATAACAAGGTTGGTTAAACTTATAATGGACTTACGAGCTCACACAAGAAAAAAAGTTAGATCACATATAAATTTAAGTGAGGTTATATCATAAAATCGACACTCATGTGTGGGTATTCTCAATACTCTTACTAACATGTGAATTCCTTCTTACTTAGATAAATTAAAGAGGTGTATAAACAATCATCGTAAGGGCTAAACTTTTGATTAAGGTTAAATAGGCCATCTCTTATGGCAAATAATACTGTTGAGTCACTTGCTTTATGCAGACTTCAAACTCTTCTCCTGGTGCTTAAATGATGGGTCCCCTTCTAGGACAAATAGTAGACCAAAATTTTCATTGACTTTGATACAATGTTAAATTTGCAATAAGCCTATGGGCCTACACAAAGAAAAAAGTTAGATGATACACAAACTCGGTGAAATTTCATCTTAAAATTAATTGATAATAAATAGAGTAACTTACTAAGCATTCATAGTAGGTGATATCCACAAGTTTATATTTTCTAATTTAAATATTCTTAATTCATTTTTAATATTATGTATCAGTTTGATTACATTGTGGAAAATGTTGTTGAATGATCTAATCTTATTTAATAGATAAAATTCCTACATAATTAACACATTGTTTGGATTAATTAGGTCAATTACATAACTAATCTAGGAACTAAGACTTAGGATATCAAACTGAGTTAAAAAATGTTAATCAATTTCCAAATTATTTGTGTTTATGAAGAATTATTTAATAACATTTAAAATATAACAATAACGGAATTTTCCATGTCAAAAAAAGAAACTTGGTGGAGAGTCACTATTTAAGTTATTTGGCAATCTCAATCGGAAATAATATTAATCAATGATTGAAAAATTCAACCGATTTAACTAGTTCAATTATAAAAACTTTGAAACGGCTAACTTTTCGATTCAGTTTTTAACTTTTTCTTTTGATTTACTTTAATAACTTTCGTTATTAAGAAATGATCAGTTTCTTAATTAATTAATCAATTTTCGTAAATTAATAAGTTTTTAAAAACTACAATAAATTACTTAATTTTTATTTAACAATTTATTTTAATTAAATTTTAAATTTTTCGATAGATAAAAATAATATCTTTTAATCATATTTTAAATTCGTTAATTTTATTCAATCTTCTGCTGATTTTATAACGGTCTAATACTAATTAAATTTTTAAAAAATTTAATTTCTTACTTTATTAGTTTAAATTTTGGCCTAATTTTTAAAACAGTGATATTAATAATGGAGCTCAGGACACATGGTGTCCAAATTCTCCAACAAAACATCCCATGCTGCCTTGTTTCTAGGTTCAGACCCCAATATATGTCCCTCGCTCTCTTTCTCTGTTTCTTTAGTTTATTCCATTATTATTATAATCATTATTTTGTGTTCAACTAATGAAAAGCTATACATATAATATCCTCATCTCAGTGTATCTTTGTCGTGAGCTCCATCTATTCCAACATGTACGAGTTTTGGGTTTCAATGCTTTCCCAACATTAATGGACAGTCCTGGATTCGAGTGTCACTTTCTGTATTATTATTAACAATTTAATATGGATAATGTTGTGTGACATAAATAGCTTATCATAAAAAATTAAAACATGTCATTATGCCCAGGGTTGACAATTTGGATCTTTCCCAATATCAAATTAATTATTTATTCGAATTCAAATTAGGATAACTTGAATCGGTTTAAATAAAATGATATTATTTAGTTTAATGATTCAAGGAACAATTAATTAAACGACATAATTTTGATAGAGTTTTGAGTTATTCGAATCCAACTAAACTTGGACTTGGGTTTAAATTAAAAAAAAAGTTGAATTCAATCTACTATTAATTTTATAAATGACAAATGAATAAAAAAGTGATTATATAAATAAATATTAGAGTTATTATCTCAATTACAAAATTTCCAAGGAATTAAGTTTTTGAGCTTAATTTTGACTAATTTTATTTTTATTTTTATTTTAAATGTTCCTTTATTATTAAAGAAATATAATTTTATTTTTTAAAAAATAATATTGTTTTAAATATAATTAGACTTTTAGTATTGGACTCAACCAAACCTAACCAATTTAGACAAATCTATTAATTTCAAGTTAGGTTAAACTAACTTAGATTGCCTTCCTAATTTGTCATTCTTAATTTTTTCCCAAATAGTGGTATGGTTTACTTGTTTTTATTGTCTCTTGAACCAAAGTTTCGAATCTTAAAAGTTTTGGGGATCTTATGTGAAAGAGTAAGGTTCTTTGTGGCTTAAAAACTTTTACTACCTCTTAAGTCAAATTTGTTGTTAACTTTAAATCATTAATTCATAATTAACTACTTTTTTAGATAGTCAAAAATAATTCCTACAAGTTTTCTACCAAAAGATAGTCATTTTTTGATATGATCTTTTTGTTTGTTTAGAATTTGATCAATGAGTTGTCTGACTTAGGCCAAAATTTAAATATTTTTTATTAAAATGATATGAGTTGTCTTTATTAGTCTAATATATATATATATATATATATATATTAAATAATATAATTTTATTAATGGTTTGTTTGTATTATTTATTTTATTTGTCTTCTTTTTTGTTTGTTTGCATATTTGTTTACCTATTTTAAATTTTATTTGTATTTATTGTATTATTATTTTGTTACTTTTTTTATATTTTTATTTGTATGTATTTATTTTTTATTTTTTTATTATCTTTTATGTCTGTTTTATTTTTATCATCACATTATTGTTTTTAATAAGTATTTATTATTAATTTTATTATATACATTTTTTCGTTTTGGTATGTGATAAACAATCTTTCTAACAATTAAGTGTAATACTGTGTATTTCTAGATCTCTTGAAATCAAAGATTAAACAAAAATTTTTTCTCATAGAGAATATGTAGAGGACTTGTTATTTAACTTTTTTTGACTCTAATTTTTATTTAACTTTTTTTGCTTATTTTTATTTTTAAATTTAAAAATGGAAAATAAAATTAGTTTTCACAAAATAATGTTATTTGAGCCTCACACCAATTTGAAGCCCAATTAATATGAGATTGAACCGTTATACATGGCTTAGAGCAGACCAAACGGGAACGAGTCCGGCCCAAATGTTGCTCTTGTTGCATGTCTCAGATTAGAATATTCTCTCATTTGTTCTTCCAAGTTTACATAATTTTACATTTTAGTTCTTGCCCTTCGGCTTCAGTTTCATAATCCAAACAAAGTTAGTGTGGAATGGATTCAGTAGCTTCTTCTCTTCTGCAACAACAACCCAGAAGACTACCACTAAACCTTAAACCCCCATCAACAACCCTCCAGTACAAGCCCAACTTCATCTTTCTTCCTTCTCCTAAGCCGCACTGTAATAGAACCAACATTCGTTGCCATTCCCAAGACAAAATCAACGGCTTTCTCCCTTCTAACCTGGAACGGGTAATCTTCTTCTTTGGAAATTGCTCAAAGTTTGTTACTTTATGTGTAATTTACCTGAACAACATATAAAGATAGTTACTTTCCTTCTAGAGCCAATGATGAAATGTGTAGTTCACTGTTTTGATTGCTTGCTTGCTTCATATTCTTACTTGGGCAAACAAAAAATGGTTCATATTTTACGTGTATGCTTCAGCAAAAGGCACTGGAACTTGCTATGAATGACATAAATAACTCATTCGGGAAAGGGAGTGTTACGAGATTGGGCAGTGCCGGAGGAGCTTTGGTGTAAGCACTTAGTCTCTGAATCCTGCCTTTTAATGTTCTAACTGGCTTTCATTTCCATAGTTTGTTTATGATGTTGGCATTTGCTTTTTTGTAGTGAAACTTTTCCAAGTGGCTGCTTGACTCTAGATTTTGCTTTGGGTGGTGGGCTTCCCAAAGGGAGAATTGTAGAGGTAACAACTCTTCATTTGTCTCCTTGTTTTTCTGGAACCGAGCTTATCTTGGTTTTTATATGCTTAATTGAATTCTGATGTTTTGGCTAATACGAGCAGGATGTTATCGCAATTCTTCCTGATTTTTTTTTGTTTTCTTTAAGTGATGAAACTGATTATTTTATCTGAGATTATTGGAAGCAGTAGCTGACTACTTAAATGTTAGATAACAGTATGATTTTATCAATAAGATTGACTTGTTTCTTAAATATTGGCTGCCTTATTGTCAATTTTTCTTTTTTAACCTTGATAGATATTTGGACCAGAAAGCAGTGGAAAGACCACTCTTGCACTTCATGCAATTGCAGAAGTTCAGGTGATTGGATTCTGTTTCGATTCTCTGTTTCTTCTCATTAGAGATGCGTGTTGTTGATTCTCAAGTATTTTAATTATTCTATAAATTGGATAGATATATTTCTTTTTTTCCTATCTAAAGGTAAAGATGAATTTGCAGAAGCTTGGAGGCAACTCTATGCTTGTTGATGCAGAGCATGCTTTTGATCCAGCGTATTCTAAAGCATTGGGGGTGGATGTGGAAAATTTGATTGTTTGTCAACCTGATAATGGAGAGATGGCGCTTGAAAGTATAATAAATTCTCTCAACTACGAGATTTAGTTTGAAATTGGCATGATGTGGTGCCTGTAGGGAGCGAGATATGCTTAATTTTCAATGTATTACATCATCATAATTTAATTGGACTTAAAATGTCTGCATGTTTCAGTCGCAGATCGCATGTGCAGATCTGGTGCCATAGACCTTATCTGTGTTGATTCAGTGTCAGCTCTAACGCCACGTGCAGAAATTGAAGTGTGTGTTCTTCTCACATTTTAAAGATTATTTGTTGTAGCTACATATTTGATTTAATAAGTTGACCGCTTTTGTTCCGGTGACACTTTTTAATGTTTTAGGGGGAGATTGGAATGCAACAAATTGGTTTGCAAGCTCGTCTTATGAGCCAAGCTTTGCGTAAAATGTCTGGAAATGCTTCAAAAGCTGGTTGTACTCTCATTTTTCTTAATCAAATAAGATACAAGGTACTGTTGATTGATTAGTTCTGTTGCAAGTCAATCAGATTTTAAACCTCTGTACTACTTTTGCTATGCAATAATGGATGAATACAATTATGTGTATATATATGTTGTAGCTTCTCCTGAGTCATAAAATATTACTCTTGCTGAGTTCCATAGATCGGAGTATATTATGGGAATCCTGAAGTTACAAGTGGAGGAATTGCTTTAAAATTTTTTGCTTCAGTTCGTCTTGAAATACGTCCTACAGGGAAGATAAAATCTGTAAGCACAGTGCCTTGCATAATAGAATTTTTATGGATAATTCGATGCTCAAGTATTTTTCTTTCTGTTTCACCACATTAAAGATGTACGGATTCCTAATAGCGGGGAACTCTATTTTGTTTAGGCCAAAGGGGATGAAGATATAGGGCTTCGGGTTCGTGTGAGGGTGCAGAAGAGTAAGGTATGATTTCTGTTCAAACATCAAGTTCACATCTTGTAGAATTAAGTTGTATGTAAATACCTAGATGTGGGATTTATTACCTTCCTATCCCAAGGACAACATTAAAAGAATTGAATATAAATCTTTACCCTCCCTATCAATCATGGTTGGTCCAAAACAATTTGTGGACCTTGTCTTGATGAACTCAGGTTTTGCAAAGAAACTCATTTCTTGTTACTGCATTTACAAATGATAATGTTAACAGTGCTGTTTATCCAAACCTGTCTTTTTCAATAATATCCTTGTAGTTCTACTTGGTTTTGGTAGTTCTGTAACAAAATTTTCTTGTGTTAATTAAAATCACACACAGTTACTTCATTTTGATATTTTCGTGATGTGTTTTCTATTCCATTCTGCTAACGTCCGATGAGCCCTGTTATGTGGCTAAGCTGCTTTAATAGGTGTCAAGGCCGTACAAGCAAGCTGAGTTTGAAATCATATTTGGAGAGGGTGTGAGCCAACTGGTTGGTAATCTTTTATACAAAAGAAACTGGCATTCCTACCATGGCCTAGCTGCTATATCTGTCCTGACTTTGTACTGCTATGCAGGGTTGCATTTTGGATTGTGCAGAAATGATGGATGTCGTGATGAAGAAGGGTTCTTGGTATAGCTATGGAGACCACAGGTTGGTCTTTTGTCTGGATTCCTCATAATTGATCGCTTTCATTTTGATGGGTGGTTTCTTGCAGTATTTTAGTAAAGATGGGTGACGGTATTCTGCCTGGAATAATTCAACATGTTTTCCTTGACTTTGTCCATATCAACAAACAATTTGAAATGCCTCAACTTTTCTGCCAAAGATCAATTTTACGGTGTAGATGCTTAGATGATACTTGGTATCTCTCTTTGCCACTAGGTTGGGAGTCATGGAAGATTGAAGCACTACAAAATTTATAAGCCCAACATATGGTTTCTCTCAATCTGCATTCTGCAACTACTTTTCTTTAAGGATATAGTATTCGGCCCAATCATCACTGAATCCTTGTCAGGTTCCATTTCAGTTATGCTTCCCATCTTCCCAAGCTTTCCATTGCAACATTGCTCGAATGTTATCATTCAGTTGTCAAAAAAAATTTCTCTTATTCACTGGTTTTCTGGTTTTGAAACCTACGTTAATCAATCTGATCCATTTAGTAAGTTGTTGATTGTTTTATCATCCCCTAAAGCCTTTTCAGTTTTTGTCATCTCTTGATCCTTGTTCTACAAATCTGCATATGCCTTTTTCAATGTCACGTCGAAGTCGGAATCAGCAGTGTTAATCCTTGTATAGTCAATCTTTCTTCTTTTAAAACCTTCTAAATCCTATACAGTTGTGGTGAAAGATTCATGTTTGTCAGTCTAAAGTTACTCTAATTTTTAGCAATTTACTTTGGTCTTAATAATTTTTAGTATTGTGTCTCAAATAAGTTTTGTTCTTTTTCTGCAAAAAGGTTGGGACAAGGAAGAGACAAAGCCTTACAGTACTTGAGAGATAACCCTCATGTTCATGAAGAAATAGAAAAGGTTTGGATTCTTATCACTTGAACGCATACGGCCGTCTAGTTCTGGCACAATCTTGCCTTAATTTATTCACAGAGATGTGATATCTCATGTAAGAGATGAAAGTTTTTACAAGTTTACAAAAAAGATTACTAATGAACTTCTGGTTAACTATTTTCGAATTTGTAGTTCTCTTAAGTTCAATTTGAAATTAGTGTCGAGTCAAGTAAGAACTTAGATACATGAGTACAGATTGTTTTGGTCGTGGTATACCGTTTTCAGTATCCGAAATGAGAGTTAAGTGATTGCATGCACTTTACATATTTTGTGTGTATACATACTTGCACCCTTCCTTTTCTTGTTCGAGGCTACGCTCGAGAACAAGTGAACAACAACGTAAATGCATTTGCAGACAGTTAGGACCAAGATGGCAGATGAAAATGTGACTGTGGGATCCCCCAGCCTGAGGAACTCATTGGAGCTACCTCTTGAAGATGAGAATGCCTATGCTGATATGTAGGACAAAACTACTACATTTTATGTTATAAAGCACAAGCACAAGCACAAGCACAAGCACAAGCACAAGCACAAACATATTCTCATCCTCTCATCTTCAGGCATGCAAACCTTAAATTTTGTGCAGTTTTGGACAGATGCCTTGTCAAAGTGTAGCAGAACTAAAGTAGTGTCTGTGTCGTGTTGTAAGTCTTGTTGCAAGTGAATTATCATGTATACCATTTTGTATTTTGCATGAGTTTATTTACTTATTTTTATATTTTATTAGCAATTAGTTTTTTTATATATCTAATCTTATTTTTTTGTTTACTTTTATTTATTAATTAATCTATTATTCTAATATGTATCTGTTATTAAAATTTTATTAATTTATTGTACTATATGTCATTTGAAAACTTCTTTACTAATTAGGGTAAGTTTGCGTATTATTGGACTTCTTCAGACTTCACGTGTTAACAGATTTTTCCTGAAAAATTATTACCTATTTCCTACTAAAGTCCAATAAAATAAATTCTTGTCATTTTCATATGGATTGTTGAAATAACTTTAAAGGGAAAGTTTTATAATTTAAGTCGAAACCAAATTTCAGTAATTAAATTAGTAATTATTTATTTCTCTTTCGCCAACTAATCGGTTAGAGCTTCCAGAAATTTCATTTATATGGACAAATTTTAAAATCTTCAATGATTAAAAGGAGACATTGAGTATGAATATGAATATAAATATGCAAAATGATAACATTTTAGGAAAGAATCCCTTATTCTTCACTTTACTGCGTAAGACATTTAGGGTTCGTTCTAAAGCACACTCACTTTCAGAAGATTATTGTAAATAAATTCTAACATATATCGATTTACCGCGTAAATAATATAAAATTCTACGTGGAGATTTATTAAAACTAATAAAAATTAAGTCGAATCAAAATTTTTATTTAATTTTAAGTAAGCGACTCATCAAATAATTTACTTTAAAAAACATAATTTGTAAATTATTATATGTACTTACTAAATTTGACATTTACAAAAAATTGAACAAGCTCACTATAATGAATAAATTATATTATTTAATAATTATTGTATTAATATAATAATCCACATTAATTAAAACCAAATTTAAGTTATATATTAAAGATTTCTATTACTAGCTATCATTTAATAACTATTGTATTATTATAACAATCCATATTAATTAAATTAATTATATCCATCTGTATCTTTTCTCAAAAATCATCTTTTTTCGTCAAATCAAACACTTTCGATCATCAAAACCATGTTTTTATGAACAAGACTTACCTTCAATCTAAAGACTGATAGGTTTTGTAGTTTCCATGCTTTTCGTCACTTTATATAAGAGTTTGCCACCATGAGTATTATGCATGCACTCAATCCAAGAACCAAACATCTTAACATGGCTTGGTTTTTATCAGCGATTCTTGTCTTGATTGCTACTTTCTTCTTCCTAAAGGCAAGGCCACGTAACGGTAAGAACAAGCACACAAATTTGCCTCCTGGTCCAAGAGGGTTGCCGATAATCAGTAGCTTCCATTTGTTAGGCAAGAATTCTCACCGAAGTTTGCACAAATTGGCCCAAAAGTATGGCCCCATCATGCATATGCGTTTAGGTTTGGCACCAACGGTTGTCATTTCATCTCCAGAAGAAGCTGAGTTAGTTCTGAAGACCCATGATTCTGTCTTTGCAGGCAGACCACCTATTGAGGCTTCAAAGTTCATGTCTTACAACCAAAAGAACTTGATCTTCGCTTCTTATGGTTCTTATTGGAGAAAAATGCGCAAAATTTGCACTGTCGAGTTTTTTAGCAGCTCTAAGATAAATTCCTTCAAGCCCACCAGAAAACATGCGCTTGACCTCTTGGTTCAGTCCATCAAAGAGGCCTCCGGAGGCAGGCGTTTCACCGTGAATCTTAGAACCAAACTCGCCTCTCTTAGTGCTGACATGAGTTGCTTGATGGCTTTCGGGAAGAAATATTCAGAGAAGGAGTTTGATGAGAGGGGGTTCAAAGCTATAGTTCATGAAGATGCAACGCTGACAGCAATTCCTAACATGGGAGATTATGTTCCACAGTCTTCAGGGTCTGAGAAAGCGCATGAAGGCTGTTGCCAAAGTCTTCGATGAATTCTTTGAGAAGATAATTGAAGAACATGTCAAGAACACAGATGAAAATCGAACCAAGGACTTCGTTGATGTCATGCTAGGTCTTGTAGGATTGTTGAATTGTGATTCTGAAACAGTCAACAAGCTGTCCTACTCTTTAGGAATTGTTACTTTCTACTTTATTGGTCAATAATTGCTGCCGCTGAATTTCTGGCTAAAGCAACTGCTGTCGTTAGTCAAATGCGCACATGCGGTGCCAACATTACAGATCAAACAATTGTCGAAAAGGTACTTCGTAGTCTCAGTTCTAAATTCGATCACGTTGTCGCTGCTACAGAGGAATCCAAGGATTTGTTTGTGTTTTCTTTTGATGAACTTATGGATTCTTTACAAGCCCATGAAGTTAGAATTAATAGAAATATCGACAAAGTGGAAGACAAAGCTTTTCAAGTGCAGAATAACAATATCAGCAGACGAGGACGTGGTCGCGGAGGCTTTAGGGGTCGTTTTACGGGGCGCGGACGATCAGCTAGACGTGGTAGAGGCCGTATTGATGACCAGCGACACCATATGAATAACATACAATGTTATAACTGCGGGAACTATGGACATATGCAAGCAGATTGTTGGTCCAGAGAGGAGCAAGCGAATTTCACAACTGAAGACGGGAATGATGATGCAGATATAGCCGACGAAGAGAAACTGTTTATGGCTCATAGTACATCAAGTGAAGACAATCACAAACATATCTGGTTTGTCGACAGTGGATGTTCGAACCACATGACTGGTTTTAAACATTTGTTTTCCTCTCTTAATGAAACAGATACGCAAAAAGTGCAACTAGGGAATGGAAGCACCCTTCTTGTGAAAGGCAAAGGGACTGTAAGTTTGAAATTAAGTTCAGGCAAAACTAAATGTTTACGTAATGTCCAATATGTGCCTACTTTGGGTTTCAATCTTATTAGTGTTGGGCAGTTAATGTCATATGGTTATTTGGTATTGTTTGATAATGGGGAGTGTTGCATTAAAGATAAACAGACGAAAAGAACTTTGGTGACTATCAAAAAGACTTTGAACCAAATGTTTCCTCTTGATGTGTCTCAAATGGATTTTGTGCTTACAGCAAGAGAAGATGATGAATCTATATTATGGCATCTCCGTTATGGACACTTACATCTTAAGGGATTGCAGTTACTGCGAGATAAAAATATGGTCACAGGCTTACCAAAGATCAATGATATTAAGTTATGTCAAGGCTGTGTATATGGGAAGCAAACACGCAAATCATTTCCTGTAGGTAAAGCTTGGCGAGCCTCGTCATGTTTAGAATTGCTTCATGCTGACTTATGCGGCCCTATGCAAACAACATCTCTTGGAGA
>JANIJH010000223.1:66868074-66878645 GCA_024520975.1 Erythroxylum areolatum | reverse complement strand
GAAAGGGAGCCTACCTTATATGTGAAAAAGGAAGACGATGGAGCTTTTATGATGGTTTGCTTGTACGTGGATGACATAATTTATGCAGGATCAACAAAAACTATTGTTGATGAGTTCAAGTATCAGATGATGAAGGAATTTGAGATGACTGACTTGGGTTCTTTATGATACTTTCTTGGTCTTGAAGTAAAGCAAGAAGCTGATGGTATCTTTCTATCTTAGGAGCTCTATGCCAAAGAATTGCTTCGAAAGTTTGGTATGTTTTATTGTACACCGGTTAGTACTCCTTTAAATGTTAACGATAAATTTGTTACTAGAGATGGCGAAGGAGTAGCTAATCCTACATCGTATAGAAGTCTTGTTGGCAGGTTAATTTACTTAAAACATACAAGGCCTGACATTGCCTTCTCAATTAACACCATCTCTAGGTTCATGGAGAAGCCATCACAGGTACATTTTAGAGCTGCAAAACGGATTTTATGATATGTTGCTGGTACAGTAAGTTATGGGATTTGGTATTCTGCTGACATGAATGTACAATGTGATGGAAAATTATATGGGTACTCGGATTCTGATTTTGCAAGTTGTATTGATGATCGAAGAAGTGTGTCAGCTCATGTTTTCACTTTAGGGTCAGGAGCTATTGCGTGGAGCTCCAAAAAGCAGCCTATAACAGCTCTTTCCAGCACTGAAGCAGAGTATGTAGCGGTGGCTTTTGCAGCATGTCAAGCTGTTTGGTTGAGAGGTATTCTAAATGACTTACAACAACAACAAAAGGCAGCAACTGTTATTTTCTACGACAACAAATTGACTATTTTCATGACTAAAAATCCAGCGTAACATAGTCGAACTAAACACATAGATACACGACTACATTTTGTCAGAGATTTGGTGGTTGGAAGAGTTGTGGATGTCCAATACTGCAGCATTCATGATCAGTTAGCAGATATTTTGACAAAGTCATTGTGAAAGGAGAAATTTCTTCTGTTTAGAATCTTGCTTGGAGTGTGTAATTTCGAATCACGGCAGGGTGTTGAATTGTGATTCTGAAACAGTCAACAAGCTGTCCTACTCTTTAGGAACTGCTACTTTCTACTTTATTGGTCAATAATTGCTGCTATAATTATAGACATCAATGATTCCGTTTCTTTTCCCTTTATGTTTACGCCTATTTAAAATGCTTCTCTTCTTTAATAAAATGTGGGGCATTACGGCAGTATTCTTCTCTGATTCTTTCATTTATTGTCTAATTATCAACAAGGATCAGAAGAAAATGAGTACCGCGTAGATAGAGATAGCATCAAAGCCATTATCCTGGTAAGCTTGCATCCTTATGGAGCTATAAGTATTATATTCTCCGTTTATGTTAAATGGTATGTCTATTACCTGAGAGAATTACTCCTAATCAAGATTTCCTGGTGCAGGACATGTTTGCAGCTTCAATGGACACTTCACCAACAATAGTGGAATGGGCACTTTCAGAAATCCTTAAGCACCGAAATGTAATGGAAAAAGTCCAGAAAGAGTTGGAAGAGAAGGTAGGCATGAATAGAATGGTGGAAGAATCAGACATAAAGAACCTAAAATACTTGAACATTATTATAAGGGAAACTTTCAGGCTTCACCCAGTTGTACCACTGCTAGTTCCTCACTATTCAATGGAAGACTGCACTGTCCATGGCTACTTTATCCCCAAAAACTCACGAATTATGATAAACGTCTGGGCCATTGGACGAGACCCTAGTGTCTGGTCTGAACCAGACAAGTTCCTCCCTGAAAGGTTTGTGGGTAGTGATATAGATGTTCTTGGACACGACTTCCAGCTTATACCATTTGGTTCAGGTCGAAGAGTGTGTCCTGGAATGCAACTGGGGCTCACCATTACAAGTTTGGTGCTTGCACAGTTGCTTCATTGCTTCGATTGGGAGTTACCAGATGGTGTTTTACCAGATGAATTGGACATGAGTGAGGAGTTCGGTCTTGTGATTCAGAGGACCAAGCCTCTACACGCGATTCCAACTTATCGCCTTCACATTTGATCAATAACCAAAGTTATGTTGTGTTAATTTGTGTGTGTGGATGCTATTAGTTGATTTCCAATGTGTAGCTTATATTACATGTTAATCCGTGATTAATGTGTTAATGTCAATATTATACTGCTATAATAAATTCGACTTTTGAAATAATGCAGCTATTTTGAAGGAGTCCTTAAATATTAGTTGAAGTGATTTCGGAGTAGATTTAAACTTGAATGTGTTTAGACTACCATGAATCTAATTTTGAACTATTTAAAGTTACTTAGAAAGTGTTATGTGTAAATAAGGTCCTATTGATTAACTTTTTGTCATTAAAATATTTTTATCATTGTATTATGATAATAAATGACTTCAAATTTGTGAATTTAAATTTTTTAGTTAATTACATAAATAGTCATGTAATATTTTATTTTATTTAACAGGTAAAGATAAAATTTCTATAAGAAGGATGTACTATAATAACCCTATTAGCAAAGTTGTTTTTAATGTTTAAAAATGATTCTAGATAACAACAACAACAATAATAACAATAACAATAAATATGTAAAAATCCCACTTAACACGCGAGGTCAGGAAAGGTCGAGTAGTACACATTAACCCTAACTAGTAGAGAGTTGTTTCTAAATGATCTACAAGATTTTAAAAAAAAGAAAAAAGAAAAGAAAAGAAAAATAGGAAATAAATAATTAAATATTAAATAAAATATGAAATAAGTAGTAGTAGTAACAACAACAACCATAACAACAACAATCTCATCACCATCATCAATAACAACAACAACAACAATAATAATAAAGTAAAGTGAAAAAGGATATTTTGATACAGTTATGAGACAAACAATGAAGTCATAGATGTGCATGAAGATAAAAGGGAGAAATAATTGAACAAAACTATTCTAGTGATAATCAACCTCAAAATTCTTAATATAGTGAAGGAAATGTAAGAAGGAAGAGAGAGAGACAATTTTGACAAAAATAATTGTTAAGATATTTTATTTTTGGCATTATTTGTATTTTGATATATTTGGTATTATCTTTTGTGATAAGGAAGTTGATTTGAAACATGTATATCTTTTGTGATAAAAAAGTTGACTTGGTGTAGGATTCCACGATCTTGGATTATGTAGTATTTTTAGAAGTTAAGATAGTGTGAAAGGAAGAAATCATAAATGAGATATAATCCTAAAGAAGGTATAGGATTGTTGAAGATAAACATGCAATACATCTATCAATTTTGGCATTTGCATTTTTGTGCTCTCATGAAGTAGATTATATGATTTGTCTCCATTGATTCTTTATGGTTGCTGTGTATGTGTTTTCGTTTGAGCCAAAGATTCAAAAATTTCACAGTAGATGGTTGATTGATTTTGGTAGTTATATTTTTGGTGTGCTTGCTTGATTAATTACATGTTCTATTGATAATTTTGATGGCTGTTGTGCGTGGGTTTCTTCGGTGATCAATTAAAAAGGTTCACAGCATATTTTTATTTGAAGGCAGTCCATGGTGTGACACATATCCATTGATTTTTAGCTGCCATATTTTTGGAGGGCTTGAGAGATTAATCACAATGTTTTATCGTTGATTTGGTGCTACTACATTTTAGGAGGTTTTGTAGAGATAATTTACAAGTTTATTAGTAGACTTTTGTTTGAAGAATTTCCAAGATTATGGTTTAATGATGCTACCCATGTAGGGGAATGTTCTATGACTTAAGTGTTCATTTGTTCCTTGTAATTCTTGATCTAATCACTTGAGATATCATTTATCTTTGTTATCATTAGTTGCTTCAAAATTCTCTGTTGAGGTTAGCATGAGATGGTAATACTATTGAGTGTGAGATAACTTTCAAGGTGTGAGTACGAGTAGATAGTGTCAAAAAGTGAGTAGTGTCGGCTTCGTAATAACCTTTTGTAAGATTATTTTACTTCAGAGAATGTTAATTGATCTAAATGATTGCCCTGCAGACATAGGTTGTGTATGCTAAATTGTGTTAACGAATTTCATGTCTTGATTTATTTGCTACGTATTAAGTTTTTCTGCTTATGATTAAATTCTGGAAAATTCATGGATTCTAATCCAGTTACTTTCTAACAAACAACTGTCAGTTTCAGTTTGAAGCAACTGCGACAAAACATAAATTTTGCAGAACTACAACCTTAGGTTTTTTTTCAATTAGTATTAGAGTTTGGTTCACCTAATCAAAACTTGACGTGTCAAGTTGGTGTAAATAAGTATTCCACACTCATGGACACTAAAGAAGGAGTGTCGATTACAAGGCTACTGCTACTAGATGGTTCTAACTATCCTGCTTGGAAATCGAGAATGACAGTGTTTATTCAAGCACAATGGACTAAAGCATAGACTTATGTGTTGAATGGTTGGACTCATCATATGACAACTGATGAAAAGGATGAAGGGGTACCTAAAGATCTATTTGAATGGCCAAGGGTTGAAGAAGAGGGAGCGTTTGATAATTCTCAAGCAATGCATGCAATTTTTAGTGTTATAGATGAAGGACTTTTCAATATGATATCAACATGTGAATTAGCAAAAGAAGTATAGGATACATTAAAAACCATACATGAGGGATTAAAATCGGTTATTGCATTAAAACTTCAAACGTTGGCTACTATATTTGAAGAGCTTAAGATGGAGGAAAGTAAAACTATTTGAGACTTTCGTGAGCGAATGCGTAATATCACCGATTAAGCACATCAAATTGGGAAGAAGTATTTAAATATGAAACTTGGCAAGAAAACCTTAAGATCATTGCCTCCTATAATCATACTAAAGATTGTAACTATTGAAGAAGCTCATGATATTATTGAGTTATCATTGAATAAGGTAATTGAAATTCTCAAAAACTTTAGGATGAGTTTGTTGAGAGACAAGTGTGAGAAGAATAAAGGATTGTTTCTTCAATTAGAGGTTTCTAAATATGTGCATGATTCAGGAGATGATTATGATGAAAATGAAGATATGGTGATGCTAACAAGAAATTTCAATAAGTGGCTAAAGAAAGTGAAGAAAGATATATCTGAGTTTGGGCAGAATGTGGGAGCTCATCCAACTATAACTTTAAACAATAAGCAAAAACTCAAAAAAGTTAAAAGAAGGCAAAGAAGATACAATGTTATAAGTGTCAAGGTTTTGGGCATATACAAGCGGAATGTGCTAACACTCTTAAAAGGAAAAAAGAGAAGTTTTACACCAGCATTTGAAGTGAAAACAAATATGAAAGTGAGTACGACAATAAAGAAGAAATTGTGAGTCATCAAGCTACATTGGTTACTTTATATAATGAAAGTCCAATTGCTTGCTCAGTAACAACCAGTGAAGAAACTGACGATGAAAATACAGATGTTTTAGTATTAAACTTTAATTCAGATTGCGATAGTGATGGCAATGACTCAGAATTTAATAAAGAAGATATTTTCAAGGCCTATGAACTGATGTATAACAAATGGGTGAAGACATGTAAACAAAATGAGAAGTTAAAGAGGGAAAATTCTACCATGAAAGATGTTATTCAACAATAGATCATGAACTTAATGAAACAAAGCTAAAGCTAATCAATAAAGATAAAGAAATAAGAATGTTAAATGGTAGTACTGAGAAGTTAGACAAATTGCTGGAAATTGGAAAAAATAAAAGAGATTTCAAGGTGTTATTTATGAAGGTAAATGTTCTTTGATGAATAATGAGCAAAATGGTGAAGTTAGATTTGTCAAAGGAGAAAGATTCATTAAGCAAGGAAAAATTTCAAAAAGAAGTAGAAAGTTTGTGTCTGCTTGTCACTTTTATGGTGTAAATGGTCACATAAGGCCAAATGTTGCTTTGGAATGCTTAAAAAATAAAAGCCAAACATTCTTTTAAGAGTTTTCAGTAACAATAAATGCTACCAAAGCAAATTTGGGTTATAAAGAATCAACTACAAGAACTTATGGCTCTTAAATCCATGCACGCCATTTCTCACAATGGATGGTACTTTGATAGTAGGTGTCCAAGGCATATAACAGTTGGAAGAAGCTATTTAATGAATTTTTAAAGTTGTATAGATAGTCACGTCACATTTGGTGATGGGAAGAAAGCAATGGTAATTAGTAAAGGCACTCTTTGGGTGAATGGATTGCCTCAGTTCAAAAATGTGCTCCATATGGATAGTTTAAAAGTTAACTTGGTGAGTATTAGTCAGCTTTATGATGATGGGCTGTTAGTCAAGTTCACAAGTGATGAATGAAAGGTATTAAACTAACAAAGAGATTGTATAGTGAACAGAAGAAGATCAGTAGATAATTGCTACATGTTGAAAGATTATAGAGTTATTCAGGATGTTTTAACTGTCATGTGTGATAATAATAGTGCCATAGACATTTCTAAAATCTCAGTTCAAAATTCAAGAACCAAACATATTGATTTAAACTATCGTTTATTAGGGAGCTAGTGAGGACTAAAGTTATAGTTCTTTCCTATGTAACAACTAAGAAGCAACTGATTGATATTTTTCTGAAACCTCTTGACTCCATCAAGTTTGAATATCTTTGTGGGGCACTGGAACTATATGCGTTACAACTTTGAAGCTTATTGAATTAAGTTAAAGAAAAGGAGAGATTGTTAGATGATAATGTAAAAATAAAAAAGGAGAGATTGTTGGATGATAATGCTTTATACTTTCATATGGTTTATTTAAAGGATAGAATGATTAAGTTTGATATTGATTCGTTGAATGCATTTTTGAGGTTTGTGAATTTAATTAGAGATCAGTCTTATGAGGATTGATTTGAAGTGAGTAATGATATGTTGATAGTTATGCCTCCTTATTTGTTGAGGTTGATTACATTGAAGGTATTTTTCACAAAGAAACAACAAGTGCTTTGTTACACTTCTTCAAATGATTTTTAGTTTCTTTTGGCATTGATTTGTCCCAAGGGGGAGATAGGAGCTTGCTTATATTTTATTATGCCGTGACAATTGACTGTTGACTTAATGTTGACCTTGATTTTGAATTTTTCAATGATTGTTTATTTCAGGGGGAGTTTACATTACTGTTATTCAAGGGGAGTTTTTGATGTGACAAATAATGCCAAAAAGAGAGAGATTGTTAAGATATTTTGTTAAGTTTTTTTTTGCATTATTTGTATTTTGACATATTTGGTATACTTCTTATGATAAGGAAGTTGATTTGGATTATGTATATCTTTTATAATAAGGAAGTTGATTTGGTATAAAATTTCACTATCTTGAATTATGTAGTATTTTTGGAAGCTAAGATGGTGTGGAAAAAAGGAATCTTGAATGAGATAGAATATTAAAGAAGGTAGGATTTGTTGGAGATAAACATGCAGTATATCTATTGATTTTGGCTGCTGCATTTTTGTCCACTTATGAATCAAATTATATGATCTATCTCCATTAATTCTTTATGGCTACCGTGTGTATGTTTTCGTGTGCTTTGAGCTATAGATTAAAAAGTTTCACAACAGATGGTTGATTGATTTTTGTAGCTGCGTTTTTTGTGTGCTTCCGTGATTAATTACATGTTCTATTGACGATTTTTGTGGCTACTATGAATTGGTTTCTTCAATGATCAATTAAAAGGGTTCAAAGTAGATTTTTGCTTGAAGGCATCCACGGTGTGACACATATCCATTGAATTTTTGACCGACGTATTTTTGGAGTGCTTGAGAGATTAATCACAATGTTCTATCGCTGATTTGGTTCTGCTGCATTTTGGGAGGTTTTGTAGAGATAATTTACAAGTTCAGTAGCAAACTTTTATTTGAAGACTCTCCAAGATTATGGTTTAATGTAGCTGCACACATAGGGGAGTGTTTTATGACTCAAGTGTTCTTTTGTTCTTTATAATTCTTGATTTAATTACTTGAGATATTCTTTATCTTTGTTACCATTCGTTGCTTCAAAATCTTCTATTGAGATTAACATGAGGTGGTCATGCCAATGGGTGTGAGTACGAGTAGATAGCGACAAAAAGTAAGTGGTGTCGACTCCATAATAGTTTTGTGTAAGACTATTGTACTTTCGTGAAAGTTGATTTCTGGGTGAGTGCCCCCAGACATAGGTCATATATGCCGAACTGCGTTAACAAATTTCGTGTGTTGATTTATTTACTAATAATTAAGTTTTTCTACTTATGATTAAATTCTACAAAATTCGTAATTGCTAATTGAGTTATTTTCTGATAAGCAATCGTCAGTTTCAGTATGAAGCAAATGCAGTAAAACATAAACTTTGCGGAACTACAACGTTCAGTTTTTTAATAATATATAAAAAATGAAAAAAAAACTCAAATTGAATGTTATATTATTGTGTGGTAAATATGATCATTATTCTTGGAAGTATTTTTTCAAGAACGAATATGGACCAAAATTTATATAAGCCAAGGATGATCAACAAAAGAAACTTTACTAATTTAAAAGGTGAACTAAAATATAAAAAGAGCATATAATACCATAATAATATGGTTAATAATCACGTGATAACTGATAAAAACAAATTTATGAAACTAGGTACGAAAGGGATTGGGATCATATACTTTAGAGATAATATAATGATGAAAACCAAAGTCACTGGTGCAGTTGTGCTTAAGAATAAAAATTGCGTGTTCATATCCTCCTTTCTAATGTTTATTTTATTTAAAACTAAAGGTGTTAATTTCAAAATTTTAAACACAAAGTCGTACTCTTTGAGATCATAATATTAATGTTATTTTCAATGAGATTATGATAGCAATATGATGTTTTTTAAAAACTTGAATATTTAAAAAAATTATTGTAAAAAAAGTGTTATATAATTGTAAATATTTACCATATTTAAAATTTTAATAAAAATTGATGAAGAATAAAATAGTTTATGCAGAAAAATAATTTACAAATTATTACGGATACTTAACAATTATTTTGATAATTTTAACGAAAATTTACAAATAATAAATATAAATTCATAAAAAAGTACTGTAATAAACAATGTTTCCCTAAAGTTCAAGGACTTTTTTCGTCACATCAATCAGTTTCGACCCACAAAACCATGCTTTTATGAACAAGCCTTACCTCCCATACATGACAATGACATCGATCGACTGCTGTGTTTTGTAGTTCCAGTAGTTTTCAAATCTTTATATAAGTTGGACTTCGCTACCATTCGTATCTACCCAATCCAAGAACAAATTAGGGCACAAAATATCTCAGCATGGCTTGACTGTTGCCTTGATTGCAGTTTTCTATGTCCTGAAGGCAACGCTAAGTAATGACAAGAACACGCACACAAAATTGCCTCCTGGTCCAAGAGGGTTGCCGATAATTGGTAGCTTCCATTTGTTAGGCAAGAACCCTCACTGCATGAATCGGCTCAAAAGTACGGCTCCATCATGCATACACTGTAAGAGAAATGTCATTTTTTTTTGTCAGGAATATTAATTACAGACGGAATCTAATTCTAAAGAATTTCAGTTGGTAATATTAATTACGGACGAAATTTAGCGACGGTTGAAAGCATCGTTAAAACAGCTGTAGGCAAATTTACCGACGGACAAATGTAATCATCGGTAAATATATCGACGGATGACTAGTAATGACGGTAAATATACCAACAGATGAATATAATTGTCGGTAAATCTTACCGACGGAATGACAGAATTTAACAAAGGCCAAAAGCATTGTTAAAAATAGTTGTAGGTAAATTTACCGACAGACAAATGTAATCATTGGTAAATATACCGACGGATGACTAGTAATGTCAGTAAATATACTAACAGGTGACTATAACCGTCGGTAAACCTTATCGACGGAATGACTAATACTGTCGGTAGATTTACCTACGAACCTTTTCTTTCTGTCGGAATATTTGCCGACAGTATTGATGATTTTGTCGATAAGATTTCCGATGGTTATGGTTGACCGTCGTTGAGTATACCGACGATTCTGAAAATTCTGATGTTAAAGTTAACGACGACTGTTAATATTACCAACGGAATTAAGTCTAACCGTCATAAATATCATACATTTTACTGACGGTTTATGTTTTATCCGTCATTATGTATAATTGATTTAGTTGACATACATTTATTTTTTGTTGGTGAATAAATTTTATTTTTTTTTAAATTTTGATATTAAATTTTGTTTCATGATATGCATAATTTCAACAGTTATGAATTATTTGTGCATAATATTTTGATATGTTTATATATTTAATTTGTTAAAACAGAAAGTTGATTGATGATATAAAGTTAAGGGCCCGTTTAGTTCCACTTCTGGTTTTTGTTGTTGTTTTTAGTTTCTATTTCCTATTTTTAGTTTCTGTTTTTTTGCTTAAAAAAATGAAAACCTGTTTGGTTGAGATTTTTAACATAAAAACTGAAAATAAAAACCTGTTTGGTTGAGATTTCTAATAAACTTTATTATTATTATTATTATTATTAATTTTTAATAAGTTATTCTTATTAATTATTATTATTATTATTATTTATTGTTAATAATAATAATATTATTAATTATTATTAATTATTGTTATAAAATTTCT